>JARUHE010328579.1:0-19261 GCA_031471125.1 Archaeomysis grebnitzkii | reverse complement strand
ATCCCATTCATACACAACTAGAAATAATAAAATTAATTTACCACCAACTAGATTAAATATACAAAAGCAGTCTACCACCTTTCAATGTTGCACATTAATTAACAACTTAAGTAAGGATTTCATTGAAATTCAATCAGGTAATAAATTTAAAAAAAAATATAAAAACTATTGTGTTGCAAGTTATTAATTGTTCATCATTTATATATTGTATAAACTAATACTATATAAATTAAATTTATAAACTAATAACTTTTTTGCCATATAAAGAATTGGAGATTATTTTATTGACTTCCAAATTACATGCCACTGTTATTTTTGTAAATATTGTTATAAGTTTTTATTCTGTAAATGTATATTGGAATAAATAAAGTCCAAATAAAGTCTAAAGTCTAAGTGTATTGTTTGGCACTGCAATCAAATTTAAAATACTTTATTTTCAACTAAACTATTAATAACAATTATAAATTAATCTTGCAGTCAAATGTTAGGTATGAAATAAAGAAATCACAAAACACCGTTTTAGCTTTTTAAATATGGTTTATTATTACATAATTATCTACTTTCGGCAATACTTTATTAAGAAAAATAACTTGTTAACGTTTAACTTGATTCACTTAAATATTTTATTTAATTGGTTAAAATACTAAGATCTGCGAAACAACTGATTGATAGAAGACACCAATAAATAAATAATAATAATAATAAAAATAATAATAATAAATAAATAAATAAATAAATATGTTCACATACTCTACAGCTTTAAAAGAATCGTCTCCAAGATTAACAAGGTGTGGGGCAGGCCACTGTAGAAGGTTGGATTTAACTGTTAAGGGACATCTTTCAAATGGGCGGGTCTTAAATAAAAATCAGTTATTAATACCACAGACTGTACATGACTACGTTTGTTATTTGATTTATGTTCTCTTCCAAACTGTTTTATCTAAGTCAAACTTGTCCAAAATTGAGTCGATCAATGTGATGAAAATACAAAAAAAATTGATTTAAGTCAAGAAAAGTTGATTCAGATCAAGAAAAGTTGATTTAAATCAAGAAAAATTGATTTAAATAAATAAATGTTGATTTAAATTAAGAAACATTAGTTTAAATCAAGAAAAGTTGATTCAGATCAAGAAAAGTTTATTTAAATCAAGAAAAATTGATTTAAATCAAGAAATGTTGATTTAAATCAAGAAAAATTGATTTAAATCAAGAAAAGTTGATTTAAATCAAGAAATGTTGATTTGAATCAAGAAAAAATGATTTAAATCAAGAAATGTTGATTTGAATCAAGAAAAATTGATTTAAATCACGAAAAGTTGATTTAAATCAAGAAAAATTGATTTCAATCAAGTAACTTGTTTCTCAACCATCACCTGCTGAGTGAATAGAATTAAAGTGTTTACGAAATCCTAAGAATTAGATTATTATCATAAATAATAAAAATAATAATAACAATAATTATCATAAGTAATAATAATAACAAAAATAAAAACCATTGTCATAAATAATAATAATATTAAACATAATAATAAAAATGATTGTCATAAATAACAATAATACTAATCATAATAATAATAATAATAAAAACTTTTGTCATAAATAACAATAATAAAAATTGTTATCATAAATAACAATAACAAGAATAATAATAAAAATTATTGTCATAAATAATAATCATAATAATAAAAATTATTATCATAAATAATAACAACAATAATAATAATAATAATAATAATAATAAAAATTATTGTCATAAATAATAATAATAATAATAATAATAATAAAAATTATTGTCATAAATAATAATAATAATAATAATACAAATTATTATCATAAACAATAATAATAATAATAATAATAAAAACTTTTGTCATAAATAATAATAATAATAAAAATTGTTATCATAAATAATAATAATAACAAAAATTATTATCATAAATCTTGAGGAGTGAACATCTCTATTGAAAACAAGAATAATTCTTCCAGCATTCATACATTTGGAGAGTGCCAAATAATGAAGATTTATTAATACAAAATTCTCCCTAACAATAAAATGTTTTTTCTATTGAGTGGTTAATGTTAACAAGGTTCTTAATAATGTTAATGACAAGTATAATAATGTTAATATTAACAAGACTCATAATAATGTTAATGACAAGTATAATTAAGTTAATGACAATTATAATTAAGTTAATTACAAGTATAACAATGTTAATGACAATTATAATTAAGTTAATGGCAGTTATAATTAAGTTAATGACAATTATAATTAAGTTAATTACAATTATAATAATGTTAATGACAATTATAATATTAAGAATAACGGTAACAATAAAAAATAACAACAATAATAATTATTTTAAAAGAAATACTAATTTTGGTAACAATTCTAATAGCAAACATTCACGTTATAAAAAATAACAATCTTAATAACTTTTTGAAAAGAAATACTAATTTTGGTAACAATTCTAATAGCAATGATTCCTATTACTATAACTAACATTAAAAAAATTATTAAGGTAATAATAACATCAACAATAATAATAAAAGCAATAACAACAAAAACAACTACATTTAAAAAAACTAAATCATATGTTTAATGACTTATAGTTGAAAAATATTCACGTTATAAATAATAAAAACATCAACAATATAGTTGTAACAATAACAACAAAAACAATAACAACAAAAATATTCACGTAATAATAACATCAACAATATGGTTGTAACAGTAATAACAAAAACAATAACAACAAAAACAAAAACAATAACAACAAAAACAACTGCATTTAAAAAAACTAAATCACATATTGAATGATTTATAGTTGAAAAATTGTTATAAATTAGGAAGGATTTTTTTGTGGTTATTGTACAAGTTTATTTAATGTGTTTTTATTTTGTGAAATGTTCAGTTGCATTTCCGTAGAATTTCTCGACCGCGTCGTAAATTTTCGCCTCTGTTCCTCTGTCCTGGTTTATGTCGTCTTTATGACTGCCATTCATCACGACTTCCGGTTTTTTGCCGCGTGCTAACGTCATGTCTGCATCACGCCTTTCTTCGGCAAGAATAAAATATATTTATTTTAACAAAAAATGTTTAATGTGAATTAATTTGTTTTGGTTTTTATACATCAGAAATTACTGCAATAGCTTGAACTGCAGTTACAAAATCTGAATTATTTTAACAAATAATATTAAAAATAAAATATAAAAAAATTTATTTTTGACTTTGCAGACAAACAATGACCTTTAATAATTAAAAAAGAAAAAACAAACTTTCTTAACCAAAAATGTTTCATGTAAATTTTATTTTATTTTATTTTATCTTATTTTATCTTATTTTATCTTATTTTATCTTATCTCATTTTATTTTAGATTTTATTTTATTTTATCTTATTTTATTTTATTTTATTTTATTTGATCTTATCTTATCTTATTTTATTTTAGATTTTATTTTATCTTATCTTATCTTATCTTATCTTATCAATGACTGAAAAACTCAGTGTAATTAAGGATCCAGCCAAGGTTTATGGGATGCTCATTTGTGTCACAATTGTGAAAGCAAATAAAGGAAAAATCATCAACTTTAACCGAGATTATGTTTTTCAGAAAAAGACGTTTTTGTCTGTCTGTAGTTATAATTATTTACAATTATTATAATTATTTATAATTATTTATAATTAGTGAGATTTCAGTTGAAGGAAAACAACCACATGGTTTTAATTGCATAACAAAAGAGATGGCAGACATAAAAAAACATCCTTTAACCCTTCAAGGCCGTATATGACGAATTCGTCACATAGAAAATAATGTTTTATAGCGATATTAATCACATTTGTGGAGTCTAGCAACCGAGTGTGACGATTATGGTACATGTTCTGATTAGGTTTAGGCGATATAGAAAAAAAAATGTGTACAACATATACTAACTCATTACCACTTAATAGACACAATAAAAGTAAAAATATTTGTTTTCACTTTTTAAAAATTAATTCAGGGCGTAAAGGGTTAGATTTATTTGGATGTATAAGTGTCGACATCTAATTATTTATTTCAATAATTCATCCGGTTGATTTTTTTGTTTCTTTCAGCCTGTCGCCGAGTCTCCTTTCAAGTTCGAGATGGAACTGGATGATCTGCCCAAAGAGAAGCTGAAAGAGTTGATATTCAACGAGACTGAACTGTTCAGACAATTGCATCCTCAATCTGATGTTCCTGAAACCCAAATGCAAACCAGTTAATTATTCTTTATTGATCAAAAAGTCGATTACTATCATTATAATTGTAAGAATTATCATTATTATAACTTATTGTGGAAAATTTTTGATGCCATAAGAAGGTGAAATTGTGTTTTGCCAATTAGTCAATTTTAAAGTGCAAACATCTTGATTTTTGTCAATTAAATATTTGAAACTACTGGTGATAAAAATGTGTTGGTGTGGACTACGGTGAGAGGGAGACCGAATATAGTGCGACCGTTTCGACCAAAGAACCAACTACGGCTGAGGGTACAAAGAACGTCTTTGGCCTTCTCGTCCGATCTGCCAAAGAAGCAAATGCGATGAGCGTAGTCTTACCGAAGGATAAATATCATTCCATCAATGGTTTAGTTTAGTTGTTCATATTTTAAGGAAGTTGATCGAAATGGAATCTTTTCCATCACTTTTTGATAGTTTTTCCATTATTGGGCTTCATATGAAATGTACTTTTTATTGGCCTAATAAGAGATGCTTGTATGTTGCGATGGAAGATAATACTGTATGTCATTAGTATCATTAATGTTATTGATTCATAATTGTTAAATATATATATATAGGAATATATGAAACCTTTATTATGTTCTATATATTACAAAGATTAATCAGTGTTGCTAGGCTATGATAAGACTATCAATAGTTGTTGTGTGAGACGTCTTGTTTTTTGTGCGTACAAACTTCTCGTTCTTTATGCATTCTACATAGTTTGTTTTTATACATAAAGTCTCTTTGCTTCCTATGCATTACAAAAGTTAAGTTACTTATGGAGCAACTTTTGTTCTCTGTATATTAATATAATTTCAGTATAAGAATATCGTTGTTATAATAATCCTATGAAAATGTATCTTTAACCCTGTAATGCACAAGTAATTGTTGCCATAAGGTCTAAAATCCATTGAAGTTGCTATTGAAAATGGCCTTAATTAATTAATGAATTCATATGCAATAAAGGGTTAAAGACTTCTCGACATGGTTGTTCTTGAAATCTTTTCTAACTCGACATTAGTGTAGTCCTCCTGTTTCTACTCGTCGCATTTCCAATGTAAAATTAATTCATGTAGATCAGAATGGATGGATTTTTGAATAATTAGTTTATGAACTGCTGGGGAATTAATGTTATAGCAGTTCTAATCAATTGGTCAAAAGTTGGAATGCATTTCCTTTTATTTGGTAATGTTAGGAAGATTTGTGTTCGGTGATAAATCTTGGTTTAATCTTGAAGTAATTTTGAATGATTGAAATAGACTTCAGCATAGATGAGTTTTGTAATTCACTATTTCTCATATTAAAATTGAATACAATATTGTTTAGTCATTTATTTTGCTTTTTGGAAGCTAATCCTGAAAAATTGGTATTAATGATTTATTTTTATTTAGCGCCCAACATTAACCATTAAACTCCTATTCAGAGCGTAAATCTAATGCTATTTTCGTGATAATGGGTGCCTCCGATTTTAAAAGAAACCTTCCTATATCCTTAACCATTCATTTACGCACTAACTAGCTTCTTAGAATATCAAAACATATATAAAATTATTAAAATAACAATGAAATATTCAATGAGTGAAGTTCTGAAAGATGCCTCCAATTTATAAAAACTTCCCTATTTACGCCCTGCTCCTGTTCTCTTTTAAACCAATCCTAAGAGAGACTTATCCCAGTCACCAAAACCTTAAGAATCTTGCATTGATATTGTAGATATATGGAGATGGTTGCATTCATTGAGAATGCCTTGAACATCTCGACTCTTAAGGTTCGATTTTTAATGATTATAAATGTGAATGAAATTGCAGCAAATTTTTATGTTTGACCAAATGCTTTGATGAATTAAGGTAACTGCTAGAAAGTGATAGTATAATCGATGCAAAATATAATGAATGCATTCCAATTGTTGGCCATTGTTAGGTGTGATGAAACCAAGTTTTCATATCGAAATAATCTTTATAAAACATTCTGTTGGAGCTTGAATCAAAGGGTGACCTACCAATCTTTTTGATTGTAAATTAATTAATTGTAAAAAAATCTATAATTTATTCATTCACGTGAAGATTTATTTCATGTTTTGACATGTATTAATGTTTTTTAATTATTTGTCCACTTGAATCAATAGTTTTTATTAGTTTTTAAATCTTTGTTTTAACATTTTAAATTGTTTTTCATTTTTGTGGCTCTAAATTGTTCAGTACATTTAAAAAAAATTCTAAAATATACTTGCAAAAAATTTCTGGTGAATAAATATTTAAATAATTAAATAATTACTTAAAATTATTTGAATATTTTGATTTTTTTTATATGAGTGAGCAATTGACTTAAGAGAGCCTTTGCTGTAACCCTCCAGCAAGCTGCTGGTTTTCCAAGTAAATTAACGGATTTTTTTTTCAATGAATTATAAAATGTATTTTATGATCATTTTTTTTTGTTATTGCCCTAAAACATTAGTTCTATGCACTTTTAAAAAAATGATAAATTATTTTTTTATTGAAAAAACTCTAAAATTTGGTTTACAAATCTTGCTGCTGAAAACTGGGGTGTGGATCAGTAGGTCAGTGCTGTATAAAGATTGAATAAATATATTATTTAAATTTAATTTGACAAATTAAATAAATTCAATTTTATATTGCCTAAGAAAATTTTAAAACATCGGCCAATACAAATCGAAGTTTTTTTTTTAGCCATTTTAGGTTGTCTTCTCCACCGAACTTTTTCTTGATTTAAATTGAAATCCTGTAACATTGTGTCAGTGTGATTTAAATCAAGAAAACTTGATTTGAATCCAATTAATACATTGTTGTACAATTTTGATTTGAATAAAGAAAAAGTGCAGCAAGAATTTAGAGGGTGGTTATCATACTGAAGGCAATTAGTTTGCGAGTGGGCCTAGTGGGCAGCCTGTAATAAATGAGGCTCGTGGCTTCAACTAGCAACCTGCATTGGTTTTTTATTTTACTCTAGCTGGAGCCCTGTTTAGTGTGCATGAATTCTTGACCATCTTTTATGCGTGTTATTTGTGTTTTGTCCAAACCTTGAATTGTCGAATGAAACTTTATTTGCTTCGAAAAATTATAACTATGATTAGACAGTTTCACAGGGATATAGGTTTAGGGAAACCAAGGACTAATCCCGTGGGACCCATCAGAGCTAGAATTGGAAAATTAGTTCTGAAAACCTTGTAATTTTTCTCCTCGAGGGCCATCAAGCCTGTTAGGGTAATTCGGTTTATGGGTTGGGCAGATGGAGCACTTCCCGACCCTTTAAACCATGGTTCATAATTCAGGAGATTTAACTTTTGTCTGAAGTGAGGAGTTATGTTGATAAAAATTTACAACTTTAAGCAACTGATGGTTCAATCTTGGATACTTCTTAGAGTTTAGACAAAATTATATTTTGTAATTTTTCAAAATCTATAATTTTAAGAAATACATGAAAATATTTGAGTTTATTTAAAAATCAATTGTTTTAAAAAACAATGCAAGTCTAGAAAATTTACCCTTGTGACAGACAACTTGCTCTTCAGTGTATAATTGTTGTGGTTATAAATTAATAACTAAAAGCCTGAGTGGAGAATAATTAATTTTATGTTAACCAAAAACCTTGCTTGCAAATGTTCTTCCTTCATTTCGGCACAAGGCAATCTTTGACTAACAAAAGGTTGGTTGCACCAATTCCTTAAAACACTTGAGCAAAGTTATCAATTGTAAAAATGTTAAGGTTGTGGAACTGTAGCAACACTTTCCTTCCAGCTATTTTGTTGTGTGATGTGTAATTAAAAAATGAAAGTGTACAAAACTCAAAATTTTGCTTGCATCAAATTAAACATCAAGAGTTTGGTTGTGGTATAGTGAATTACTTTAATGTTTGATCATTACGATGTTAATCGGTTTCCTTAAAAATTGTAATTCTAACAGAATAATTTTATGTGAGAGTTTGGAATATTTGTTAAATTATGTTAATTATTTATTAATTTTCAAATTATAAAGACATAGAGAAGTAGTAATGAACAATTTAAACTAATTTCATTAACTAATTAAAGATATTTTGTTATTTAAAATAAGTTTATTATCCTGTACCTTTCAAAGACATTGTCTATTTACTGGTGCTTCATATTTGGAACATTCTATTGTAATTTGACAGACCTATTAATGTATAGCTTTATCTTCCTAGTTATCAAAATTTCTTCATGTTTTAAAGTGTCCATTTAATGTTATTGTTGATGGTATAAGTTTATTTTATCATCAAATCTGCTTTGGACTTTTTATTGAACTTTGCCAAAATATACATTTCAGTACAATTATTACCATCAATTAAAGATGAATAACAATTCCAAATTGTGATAAAATTACCATTCAATGTATATCTGGTTTATTTTCTACAGAAAAACAATTGAATGTTTTCTTCTTTATTTTCCATAGAATCAAGTAACTACAAAACTAAAAGATATGGTTTGGCTATCATTTTTCATTACCTTAATTTGTAACATTTCATTTTTTAAATTAAATTTAAGTTGGAATAATTTTTCTGTACAATTCACTATAGATTGTCTGATTATTCTGTTTAGTTATTTGTATTTAGCACAAATTTTAAATCCCGATTTGATCATTTTCATAAAAGAATTATTTTTTATAAAACTTTCCATAAATGTGTTTCTGCAAGATTGGCATAACCTGGTGAGGGCATTGGAAGTCCAAGGTGTTCCGGAACAGGTTTTTATGTTCAAATAAAGGGCATTCCAAACATTTGCATTTAATGAAACTTCCAAGAATAGTTGAGCCTTGTGAAATTATTCGACTTTTTTAGTTCAATAATGAAAAATGTTTTTTCAACCTATTGTTTTGCACAATATTATTGTGATTGAGAACTGTTGAATTTAATATTAATTATATTTTCATATTTATAAGGATTAGTTTAAAAAATATTTTAAAGAATTTTTTTAAAATTTTGATTAAATGTTTGAGACTGACAAGTTATTCCAATGTTATGGTCTGAAAAAAGAATGTCTCATGAATTAATTGACATTAGTTCTAACTATGTGTTATTCACTTGATAAGAATTTGTTTATTTTTGTCTTGTTTGTATTTGTACTGTACCTGGTAATTTCATTGGTATTCAAACATTTAAAATAAACAAAATTATATATTATGCCTTTATTTTCCTTTTTAAATAGTGCCACCATTAACTTGAATATCCCAATCATTAAACACCGAGATGGATATCAATTCTGTAATCTTTTGTGGGTGAAGGAGTAAAATAACTTTTGGGTGTAGTGCAGGGCTTCAGTCAGCCCTAGGGAGGAGGTGAGTGCAAAATAATTAACCCCAACATCACCCAATTGTAAATCACTCAGAACAGCGCTCTTTGCCATTGTAGCTAATGTGCTGTATAATATTCTATAATAAAAAAAGATAGGGAGGAGCTGTGTGTTGTACTTGACTGTTCCATATACCTAAGTCCTCAATAATGAAAATTATGCAAATGGTTTTTAACTAAAATTTTGAAGAAAAAAAAATAAATTTATAAAGAAAAGACACTTGTTACATTTTCAGGCAGTTTTTTAAGGACTCTCACCTTGGAAAAAATTACTTATCCTGACTGAAATTTACAAAGCTAACTGTACACCTACCTTGGTTGGATGTTGCACTGTTCTGGTCTAGGTTTCTTTTGAGGTACAGATTAACAATGCATGTGCTCTGCCAATAATTTAGCTGTCACTTCCAACTATTACTGCACTATATTATACGGTTCCAGACATCACTTACCAGTTCCTTTAGTAATAAATTCACCCATCATAATTTTCTCAATCTTACACAATATTTGCATGTGTCCATATGCTAATCTAGATATTGCTTCCTTGTGATTTTCTCTAACTATACTAAAGATGGTAGTGAAGTTAATAAATATAAACATGTTCAATATAGTTGTTTGCCTTCAATCAAGATTTTCACATTCTATGTAACATTTGAACGCTTTCCTATGCATCATACGACGTATGTTGCTGCCTTAAAGTTTTGTTCAAGAGTAGTGGTACAATTTTTATTTTCTTTGTTAAACATGTTTTGAAAGAAGTCGCATGTTATCCGAGTATGATAAAGCTAAACAAATTACTCACCCAAATATATACAGCCAACTTATAAATAGAACATAGTAAATTTTTGCTCGATTTTTTTTAGGGAGTTGTCAACATTTTGATTATACAGCACACAAGCTAGAGGGAAAGAGTGGTTTATTTAATAAATAGGTGATGTTGAAATTAATTATTTCACTTTTCATCTTAACCACTACCGAACTCATTAAGTTATCAATGTGGCACCTGATCCTAGTAGTGCTGTCATAGTTAAAGGTAAACAGTATTTTTATCCTCAATGTCGATTGCATTCTAGAAAAATGTAACTGTTAATGGAATATTACAGCACATGAGCATTTACGAATGTTGGGATGTCCAAGCCCAGTTATCATTACAGCCTTCTTTCGTTCTGGATTTGATGGCCCCAGTTAAATATTTGGTTTTCTTTTAGTTTAGTGACCAAATAATGCCAGGGTCATTGCAATTTTTGAGAGATTGATTGATTAAATAGAATCTGGGCTGAAGCCATATGGTTAATGAAAGCAAATGGAAGTACATTTTTTATTTGAATGAATATCTAAAAAAATACTAGCATAAGAATTGTGGTTCTTTGACAATAATACATGCATAAGACAAAAAAAATCTATACAGCTACAGTAAAAAGAGATTACCTTAAAGTAATAGTTATATACACCTTACATATGTTTCACTGGTAGACCCAAGTAAATGTAAACCATTATAGAAATCTAATGTTAGCTGTGTTTAAAAACTAATTTACACAAAACCTTCAAGTATCACAGATCATGTGTAAAGCTAACTTGTCATATTGTACTATAGAAATATGGAAAACAAAACCACCAATACATTTCAAACATTAAATTATTTATCAACATTATATTTCTTCTAGATTTACTTATGCAATGATACAATTTTGTTCATTTAACTTCAGTGAGAGAAACAAAAAGTTACCTTATGTCAATAAGACAAAAAATTAAGGAATGTTATTTCGGTAATAAGACCCATGAAAATAATTAGAAATAATCCCTGAACAAATTGTAACATTCAAATTTTATGTTACTTATGAGGAAAAAATCGTCATCTTCTCATTTTGGTGGACGGAAATGGTAAATATATTGGTTAAAGAAACTTCAAACAAGAGCGAATGAATTAAATTCGATTCAACAGCTATCTGGGACAAGTCTTCACCCTTCATTTCATGAATGAAAATATTGAAGGTAACTGTTCATTATGTAATGACATAACCCAACAGTTCTCCCGATAAAAAGAACAAAGTTTTGAAAGATTATTTTTATCTGGTTACCAAAAGTCAATATAAATCACTTGTATTTAGTTAATTTTTATTGAAAAAAAAAATCTTCGGTCAACTTTATTTTATATATTGTACTGTACAAAAACAATGTGGTACAGTCACTTTTGTCTATTATTTTCTCGAGTATTTGAATAACAAAATTGAAAACAGGACTAAATGGTTTACAAAACAAAATATGAAAAATTGAATATTCCAACAGTCAAACATTTAAAAAAAAGTATTATTTTGTACTATGAATATAAAACTAAAAAATATGCAGATTTTAAACTTTAAATCCGTTAAGTATAAACCATAACATGAAATTTCATAAGTACACTCTAAAATGCCGATCAATTTAGATCAAAGAAAGTCAAGTGAGCTTAATCTTTGGTAGGAGAAAATAAATTACTACTGTCATTCAACTGTATCTGGAATGCAACAAATTTTATTTTTCAATTCAACAATTCATATACAAAGCTCAAAAGAATATTGAATTTAGGTCACACAACCCAGCCATCCTCATGTGGAGATTCTTTCACAATTCTTCAATGAAATATCACACTAATTCATTAATGAATGTTTAAGTTTTAGAATTGTTTTATGTTTATGTAATACTTTGAATTTTAAACAAAAACTTTTAATGAAGGTAATTTTGTACAAAAAACTATTTATATTTAGTTTTAAATTTCGTATAAAAATGATTAAATGCAATGAAATTGTGCAGAAAATGTATTAAAGTTTGTGCAATTACTCTTCATAAACTCAATAGAAACATAAAAGTAATTCTTAGCATTAAAATAAATAAGAAAATTAATATGGCAAGTATTACTATAAAATAAATCTGGTAATAACATGGTACAAAACCTCATCCATAATCTGACAATTAAAATGTAAGAAAATAAAATCTAAGTTCCTTAATATTACATTTTTCAGGTCCAATAAAAGACGAGAAGAGTTTACAAAATGTCGGCTATCTTCAGTTTGGCGAGAATCTGTTTGTCCTTCTCTGTGGTGTTCCTCACAATAGACAATGTGTGGCCCGTGCCGCACGTCACTTGTGCCACATGAGCCCCGTCCAGAGATTTCACTTCCTTTGGCGTGGTGCTCGACTTAGTGCTGTCACCGAGTCCCTGAAACATATGGTCGTGATTTAGACGCCAAATTAAATATTCCCTATTTGGTTGAGAGAACTATCTAGTAAATAATGAACATGAAACAGAAAAAGGTTTAATACAACATTGTATAGAAATATTATACGACTTAATAAGAAATGTTAGATGAGTTTGTTATATTAAGTGTGAATTGATGAAAACTTGTTTAATTTTTACAATAATAAATTTGTGTTGAGGAATGGAAGAAAGCAAACACCAATATTTGTTGAGCAGTCACTCACCAATTCGCCATAGGTGGGTGAAGGTCCCCAGGCTATAACGCTCTCGTCGGCAGCGACAACGATGGAGGTGAGCGAAGTTCCAATCGACCTGACATCCCAGCCGTACAAATCCTGAAGAGGCTTTGGATACATGTTTGCCTCCCCAGTTCGTTTAGTCTGTCCCCAAAGGTAGATTCCAAGTTCACTTATGCCAATAGTGAAAGCACCTCCACAGAAGACTTTCAGGATGCCACGTTTGTTGCCCTCGAAGAACTTTATCTGGCGCGGAATCATCTCGTCCTTTGGCTCGGCATGACCAAGTCGGCCATAGCCTCCGAAACCCCAAGAAAATGCTCGTTTGTGCTTGTCGACTGCAACCTGAAATTAAAAACAGTCTTTGAAGATGTGGCAAATGTCACTTTGAGGTACCCTAAAAACGACAATATTTTCAAGCAATATCTAAATATCTGGTAGGCTTGCATAAAATAAAGATTCTGAAAAACAAAATCATATTTTATTAGCTAATTGTTACTCAACACTTAGAATTAATTGTACAAATTTAAATTTATGCAAGCAAACCATAAATGATAAAAACAATTGTTTTTTAAATGATGATAATTACAAAGTACAAGAACAAAAAAGCACCTAGATATGCAATAGAATTCTAATACTTAACATATTAATCATAATATAAACAAAAACAGTTAACATATATTTGATTGCGTTAATATTTTAATCATTAGCAATAAAAAATAATGAAAACAAAATTTTTTGACATACGTTTGATATCATTAACATTTTTTGGATTTTAAACAAAAATTTCTGTAAATGAAAAAAGTGGTTTCACCAACACCTGTGAATCACATAAGTAAATTAATGATTGGAGAAAAGCATGAAACTAAAGTTTAAAAAATATTTGTCAACATTTACATAAATTATAATGATTGAGTTTCAACCATTTGTTAATTCATTTTCTAGTAGCTTTATTGATCGATAGTTATACTGTGCTGTAGCTAAAAGATTGGCAGAACTTTTCATAAATGAAATTTACATCAATAACAATGTGGAAGGGAAAAAGCAACTGGTAATGAAGGATAGAGTAGAATGATGTTTCCATAGCACACACTAAATACAAGTTATCAGCCACAGAACAACTACATAGATAAATTAATTCAATAATACACGGAATTCATTTTTTAAATAGAATGCTGAAGGGTTAAAAAAATTAAAAAATATATTTTATTTGACTTATTTTTCTTTGGTGGAGTATATATATTTATTTATTTCTCAGATATATAAATAAAATTTGCACATTGCTACTCACGGCCCGAAAGGATGTAACAAAATCCCTTAGATCCACAGCAATTAATTTATTATACATAATCATCCATGCAAGGATAATTTAAAAAAAAATGTCAAATGGTTCAACTGAGTTTGCCCAACAATGACAAAAAGAATATGGCTTGTTTATAACACCAGTAGCACTACCAAAGCAAATATTCTGGTTGAAGAAATACCAGGAATTTTTTTTTTGAAATGGCATGTGATTGAAATACATTTGAGTCTAAACACCATTGTTAAACAGCATGACTTCAGCTACCATAATAGTGAATTTCAATAGTAACTATCATGCCCGGTAATGCTAGTTTTATCTAAATTGCCTCATATCCCATCAATGGTAGTGTGTCTGAAAGTAAAACTGCAAATTCCAATGTGAAGTGGACAAACACCACTTACTGCATGGTTTGACCCGCAATCAAAGTTGATGATTTGCACATCTGTGACGGGCGTCGCATGACCGTCTTTTGAGCGTTCAATATAAACGGGAATCCGGCGTGGACTCGCTTCGAAGTGGAAACTCATCTTGCTGCTGTTGACGAAGTATTTTCCATCTGTGTTGTGGCCGAGTTGGCCGTACTCTGGTGATCCGAAAGAATAAAGGTAACCTCTGTTGTCCAAAAACATGGAGAATTCGGCCCCACAACAGATCTGAGAATAAAGAGGAAAGTTAAGTTTTAGTCTAATTATTTCAAAAAGGCAAATACTCCCTTAAATATAAGTGAATGACAAAAACATTAATAGGTTTAATTTTTACCAGTTACACAATCATTTTCAGCATAATTAAAAAAAACCAACATACCTTCATAATTTTACTGTCTTTAAAATCGACTTTAGCTGGAACGTATACAATAGGTGTTGGCTTTCCTATGCCACACTGACCAGATTTATTCTCACCACAACCATAAAGTTCGTGATTTTCAGTCATAAACAAGGAGTGACTTTTACCAACTGCAGCCGAAATAATTATTTCGTTTTTCAGACCTTCGACAACAACAGGGCCTTGTCGTGGATCTGAGTCACCAGTGCCCAGTTGTCCTTTTTCATTTCGACCTGCAAGTAAAAACAGATTTAAATTTACAGTCTTGCATTGGCTGTTATATACTAGGGTGTCATTTTTCCAATGTTCAGTTTTTATTGCAGACATTTTTTAGGTTTGAAAGGACAACAAATGGAAATTGTCAACATGAAAAGACACTTCTTTCCGACTCCCTGAATAAAACATTGAACATAGTTAATCAATTTGTAATGGTTTTTAATTTGTACATAGTCATTGCCATACTCTGCAAAAAATGAAAGAAATTCCCTTAGTCATTGTAATACTCATAAAAATTATAATAAATACTTAGTTATTAACAGACTGCAAAAATGATAATAAATACCTAGCCATTATCAAATTGCAAAAAGTTATAAAAAAAGACTGTCATTGCCATAGACTGAAAACAATTTTAACAAATACCTAGTCATTTTCATAGACTGCAAATTTATAATAAATACACGACCATCCCTCCCCAGAAATGATCTTGGGGAAAAAACGCTTTTTCAAAGTTTGTCTTAATTAAAACTTTGAGTAGAGCCTAATGTACCCCTAAAAAATGGAATTATTTAAAAATATTTATGAACTTAAGAAAATTTTTAAGGAACTTTATAAAATCATTCACCAACGGGCGTTCTTATCAAGTTTTTACAAACTTGTGTTGTTGTACCTTACAATAAACAGTTGTATTAACTTAGTCACATACTTGTGATGTATGCACCTTAAATAACAAACCATTGTATTCCGTTTTTCAGCTTGGTAGTAGGATTGTTTTGAATTTGATGAATGATTTTATAAGGTTCCTTAAAACTTTCAATTGTGGGTTTTATTAAGTTCATAAAGATCTCAACCAAATTTTTAGGGGTACTTCTCAGGTTTTCAATTAGGACAAACCTGGAATTCTGGGGTGATTGTGAGGGGGGGGGGAGGTTTATCAGACTGCAAAAATAATAATAAAAACCCAGTCATTGTCAGAATGCAAAAATGATAACAAATATTCACCCATTATTAAACTGCAAAAAGTTATAATAATAAAGACTCGGTCATTGCCGGTCATTTATAGACATAAAAAATTATGATAAATACAGTCATCCCTATAGATTGCCAAAAATTATAATAAATACCCAGTCATCCCTATAGACTGCCAAAAATGATAATAAACACCCAGTCATCCCTATAGACTGCCAAAAATTATAATAAATACCCAGTCATCTCTATAGACTGCCAAAAATTAAGATAAATACCCAGTCATCCCTATCAGGGCATTACTATTTGATGCACTCTGATTAACAAATAAATTTAAAAAAAGAAAAAAAAAGTATGATCTATATAATTACTGCTTGTTTTTACAAGAAAATTACAAAGTAAGTGTATGGAATTTGATGTTATAAAAATTAGTTGTTTTTTTAGTTAAAAAATCAACATAGAGTGCAATTTTTGTTTTATAAATCTCTTAATAAATAAAAGTTATTTGTATAATTATAGCTTGATTTTTAGATAACAACAATGGTATCTATTTGCCATTTAATAATATGAAAGGTATTTGTTTATCCATTTAATATTAATAATATTACATGAACTTTAGTTAAAAATCAAAGAAAATCTTTTTGAACAATGGTGGCCATTTTTTGTTCAAACAGAGTGCAATTTCTATTTTTAAATCTCTTTATAAATAAAGTTATTTACATAATTAGCTTTTGTTTTTTGAAGAAAAATTGTCATATGCGCTTGCAGTTCAATATTATGAAAAGTATTTCTTTCTCCATTTAGTATTTGTAGAATAACCTTAACTTTAGTAAAAATCACATGCAATTTTTTCGAACAATGGCTGAAATGTTTTGTTCATATTGATAGCAATTGTTGTTTTATAAATCTATTTATAAATAAAAGTATATGCACTCTGCCACCAGCAATTTCTGAAGTTAATGCACTCTTGGAACAGCTTGGAAAAAAATTAATGCCCTGGCGACAGCCGACGAGGGTTCAAGGCATACAGCTATTGAAAGACTGCAAATTAGGGCTATGCATATTAGAATTTACCTTTTAAATACTGCAGAATGATTTTACTAAAAAAGGCTACCAACAGTTGTTGTTGTTGTTGGTGTCTGTCTGTGTATCTGTCTATGTCTATCTGTGTGTGTATCTGTCTATGTCTATCTGTGTGTGTGTCTGTCTGTCTGTGTGTGTGTGTCTATCTGTCTGTGTGTGTGTATCTGTCTATGTCTATCTGTCTGTGTGTGTGTATGTCTATCTGTGTGTGTGTGTGTCTATATATCTGTCTATGTCTATCTGTCTGTCTGTCTGTGTGTGTGAGGGGGTTGGAGCATTTTTTTAGTATTGTAAAATAACACTTTATTCAAAACCTAGAGCACGATTGAACAACATCACATTAATTTCAACAGCATTGGAATACTGAATAGTACGGAAGCACCGAGCGGCTTGTGTGCACACTCTTTCACTTTTGGAATTTATTCTTCAGAAATATCATTTTTATATTTGCTAAAATTATGTTTCGCCAAATGTGTGTTTCGCAGAAAACAACTTGCTCAAATGACAGTTCTTGGGTTTTTACCCAAGCTATTATTATAAATATGGGGTTTTATTTACGATGTTGAAAATATCTTGGGATCTATATCTTAAATACTAACGAAGTGTTTTATAAAGTTAATTAGCAACCCCAACTTATATGTATAAATGGTTATGGTCAGATGCAGATGCAGATGCAGATTTGTCTAGTCAAAACTACAGATGCGTCGATTTACAGACGCTTTCTGCATCCGTGCCTCATTTATAAACTTTATCCGTAATTCAATTTTCTAGCAGAATTCCAAAAAATATTTTTCTATTTTAAAGTAACTGTTTGTTTTTGATCGTATTTAAGTTTTTATTTCATAAAAATAAATACATTTCACATAATTACAAAGTTATTTTGAAATAAAACAACTATAAATAAATCAATAACCTTAGGATGAATGCATGGTGTTCATAAAAATCATCTTCTGATAAAAACTTTTACCACACCGACCAACTCGAAATGCATCTCTGAATCACGCATCCGTAGTTTTGACTTGACAAATATGCATCAGCATCTGCATCTGACTGTAACCAATTTTAAATAGTTGATATATGATCAACAAAGTTGTTTAGAAATGAAAAGAAGTATTTTTCATTTGACACCCCTAAAATTAATGACTGCATATTTTAAAAAAAATAGTGAACTTGAAGTGAAAAAATTGTTTAGACAGGTGCCCTATTTTGTTGAACAAAAACATATATTTGTTAAGATAGCCATTTCAATACAGTTTTGGGACTTGAATGTTCAATCTGATCACTTCTGAATTAATATTTTGTTGGATAAATATGTTTTATATGTTATGTAATAATAATTAATGTCTACTATTTTCCAGAGATGATAAATATGATGAACCAAATTGATGAACTCAATGGTTTTCTAGACACAATAGCAGAAAAAACAGACACACTCAATGATCAATTGAGACAAATACTTGTTGAAAACCAAATGGCTCGAGTTGAACTTCAAAACTGTGACCCAGAAAAAAATTAAGTAGTTGTGGCTTTGTAAAATGGCTATTTATGTTGTAATAAATGTATATTAATTTTAAGATATTTCTTAGAATTAATCAAATATGTAAATATTATAAAATATTTTATATTTAATGTTTTGTCATTATTTTTAAAACAAAATGGCTAATCCATAAATATATAAAACAAAAAAGCATTTTTTTCATTCCATTTATTTTATATGGTTGGTATAATTTTAAGCCGAAACAAAGTTTCTCGCTGCATGACTATAGGCGAATCCAGGAACCAATTTTATCGGATAAAATTGAATAACGTGACGTCACTTTTCGTAATTGGTCGTCCTTGTTGCA
>JARUHE010328568.1:0-11023 GCA_031471125.1 Archaeomysis grebnitzkii | reverse complement strand
ATATAATTCAAACATATATACCTATGTTAACTATTCACATAGGAACAAATTATTTTGATTTGTATCAGTTTTATAATTTTTTGGAAATAAAAATAAAAACTTTAAACTTTTTTTAGAATAATTTTACAACAAAATAAATGTGGAACTATTCACCAAAATAAGTCATAATTTAATTCAATGAATCGAGATAGCTGGACGGTGTAAATTAAGCATTGTAGGACTTTAAAATTATTTGTTTTTTCAAACATTCCCACAGGATTGTAGGAAAGATCTAAATAACATTTCAATGAAAATAACCAACAATAATTTACGTTACGAAGGAGCGCCATAGCCTGTTTCCCGCCAATTAGCGCCGCCCCCTTTTCTACCATAGCACACAACTTTTAATAATAATTTGGTTCATTCAATCACTTTTACAAATATTTTAACTTTATATCCAATTGAATCAGGCTTACCTAAAAGCTTTTCGCACTACCTACAGAAGTTTAAGATAATAAAAAAGATTATATTTATATAAATTGTTTGATATTTCAAAAACTTTTTATTCTTAAAGTTTTATTTACCTAAACATTATGACATTTTATTTACATTTTTATTACATCTTAGTTTTATATATTTTAACTCAGTCGTTTCACTTAAGTCTTATTTTTATATCAAAACTTCTAAAAAAATTCGTAACGATTTATAATCTAAGCAATTTCACAATTTGTCTGTTTTCAAATTTCACTTTTAAGTTCGACTTTGACGCAACTCGAACACAGTTTGAGGTTGATGAATGTAAAGCACAAAAGCCGCTGATCTCTGGCTTGTAATTTCGTGGCAAAATGTCTTCTTATGCAATTACAATCCTTCGATTTTGGGTTTTTGAAACTTTTCTTTTTAATTATTTAAAAAAAGAACTTCACAACAACTTTTCTAGAGTAAATTCTTGAGCATTAACATAATGATATTTACGCTATATATATTTATTATTATTATTATTATTATTATTAGTAATAATATTATTGTCATATTAATACTATTTGTAGAACTGCCCTCGCTATCATTAATATTCAACTCATGGTTCTATGATAGCAAAAAGCTGGAATGAAAAATAATAAATAGTCTCGGTATAAAGTTTTAATAAATTTGTATTTTGATAAAAAGTTAACGTTATTAAATAAATTTTATATATACTTTCATTTATATAACTCATATATATATATATATTTATCTATATTTATATATTCATTTTCTATTTGACAAACAATATTACTATTTACATAATCTGTCTGAAACGAAAATCCACCAAAATGATGTAATGAATGAGAAGAATTTGTAAAACCCTTTTGAGGCTGATTAAAAACGAGTATTGGGCTCATCGTAAGAATCACGACTTCGTCTGTGCCTATGAGAGCCCAATTCCCTTGCTGACCTGACTATCTGACTTGAGCTAAAATCCATCGGAGACCTGACTATCTGATTTGAGCCCAGCCCTCTCGGTGACCTGACTGTTTCATTCGCACCTAACTCTCTTGGTGACCTAACTAACTGGCTGGGGATTGATCGCATGGGTGACCTGAATATTTGGCTCGGGCCAAGCCCTATCGGTGAGGCGACCATCCGGCGAGAGTTTATTTCGCTTAATGATATTGCTATCTGGCTTGAACCAATTCTCATCGGTGAGCTGACTATCTCGCGCGGTCCCAAATCCCTTGTTGATCTGAATATTTGGCGCTGTGCTAATTCTAACTGTGACCCGATTATCTGGCTTGAGCCAAATTCTCTTGGTGATCTGGTTATCCGGCGTGAGCTAGATTCCATTGGTGACCCGATTATCTTACTTGAGCCAAATTCCCTTGGTGATCTGGTTATCTGGCGTGAGCCGGATTCCCTTGGTGATCTGGTTATCTGGTTTGAGTCAAATTCCATTGGTGATCTAATTATCTGGCTCGAAGCCAATCCTATCGGAGGCCTGATCATCTGACTTGGGCCCAGTTCCCTCGGGGACATAACCATTTTATTGAGTCCCGATCGGTTAGGTGACCTGACGATCTGGAACACGCTGCACTGTTCCCCGGGACTGATGTAAATGTTTGTTATAGGTCAGTGTTTGTACTCGGGGAATCTTCCCTGCGATATGAGGGTGTGGTCGGGGTGAGGGGAGTGCGGCGCAGATGGAACTTCTTTTACGGACGGTGGCCGGTTACTGACAGGTGAAAATCCGGCGTCATCGTCGTCATCACCGTCGTCATCGTCGTCACCGTCGTGGTTTTTGTCGTCGTCGTCGTCGCGATCCACATGAGATGAGGCTGCGTCGGAGGGAGGTGACGCGTCAGGAGGTGATGCAGCGTGGAAACGGGACGCGGAATAACGGCTCACCGGAAGCGCCTCCTCGCTGGCCGAACGAAGCAGGGTTGAAGGGGGGCGTGCGGGGTAAACCTCATCGTCGTCGTCGTCGTCGTCACTGCAACAAACACGGAAGCGTCAGGCAGGTGGAAGGGACACTTCCGTTTGCCGAATATGCCGGATGTACCGGGTGTACCGCCGGTTGATGGAGAGAGAGGAGGTTAGAGTGGGTGGTTAGAGAGAGAATCAGATTTTGTCTCGGAGCATTTCTGTGTTCGTAAAACTAAAGCTTACATTAATAACAAAAAATGGCGTGTAAAAAAACAGATGTTGCTGATACGAGAATTGAAACACTCATGTAACAAATATTAGAAGTTTATAACAATGTGATAAATTATACTTTGTAATGTAACAAATATTAGAAATTTATAACAATGTGATAAATTATGCTTTGTAATGTGTATGATTTGAACCACTGAGATCAGAATAAAAAAATCACTGTCAGTCACTGTAAAGTCACAGCCCGGCGACCACCCCTCTGCTCTCTCTATCACTTGGAGAGCGGCCAAAAATAGTGGTCTGCATGAGCCCGCATCCCCTTTGGCAGAACTACGAACTCGTCACTGAAAGCAGACCGAAAGGCCCGGTTAGGGGTATGGCAAGCCAAGTATTGAAGCATTCAAATATTAGCTTTTCATGTCTGATTATCATTATTTGATAAAACTTAGGATTTTTGGATGACGTCATTTCAAAAATCAAATGAGAGAAAATTACGATTTTAAAAAAATATTTAAAACAAAGACTATTAAAGATGAAAGTTTTTAGAAAGCTCAAGTGTTGATTAATTCTTCAAAATGTGTAAAATTATCCAAAACGTTTTTTTAAGAATATTGTTCTTGAAGTACAAAAGTTATCTCAAGTTTAGCTCTTGTTTTATTTAATTTGTTAAAAGTCAATTAGTCAGACAAAAATCAATAAAAATAAAATTGTAAACTGAATAATTAACTTATTTAATTGTGTAAATCTAAAACTTAAAAGAACATTTATAAATAATAATGAGTGTTTATCATGTTTAAGTTAATTGTTTTTTTTTGTGTAGACTGGAAAATTGTGTGTGGAAGAACAGATGTTAAACAGGGAAAGGGTTTACAGTAGGAGAAAGGTAGGATTTTGGAGAGTTGAGGGAACGTTTATTTATTCCAAATACTTTACCAACTTATCTTAAGATAAATGATAGTCAGACTATGAAAGTTTATAAATGAAAAACATTATTATTTGAAAATTAATTATGATATATTTTTCACAAGTTAATAAATCTTAAAGTTAATAATTATAATACAAAACAAAACTATCTAAAGAGCAATGTTAAAGCGTAACTGAAAACCTAAGTAAAAACAGAGATGAAAACTATAGAAGACAGATTTTTTCAAAAAATAATCAACAAATATAAAAATTATTGTTAAGATATTTCAGAAATTATTAAAAATGAACGTGATAATAACTAATTAAAATGTTTAAATTTACTTTCATTATTAATAAATTAAAATAATAATAACAGAATGGCAAACACTTTTCAACGGAAATAAAAATTCTACAAACTACATAAAATGACTACTTCTTTGGTAATATTTTTTGGTGATTCAAATGGCATTAAAATAAAAATAAGAATAATTTAAAGTTTCATAAAAAAACATGCGTTGGTAACTGGGACAGAAGGAGAAATCCTCCGTCTCTCAGCGTTAAAAAGTTAAAAACATTTAAAACACATTTTTGGAAAGGTAAAGGAACTGAAAATAAAAGAAGAGCTATTAAAAAGCAAGCTTTATAAAACATCTAAAATGTATTCTACATTTACTAGAAAACTTAAAACTACCAATTATACAATTATCAGACAGACTCTATGTAAATGAATTATTAAAAAAATTGTTTATCAAGGCGTTGGAATCGTATACAAGAAAAAAATAGTTTTTTCAATAGTATAGGTTGTTCAGATAAGCGTACTAGCTCAATTATAATATGTTTGAACCTACACTAAAATATTAATTAGGAAGAAGGGCGAGCCTGTAAAAAATATAGGACCAATTTTCAGGGCAGTTGTGAACTAAGGTTCCCTTTTGTGTAAAAAGCGATTTATCAGAACTTTAAAACTTTTTGTCATAATCTATCATATTGGTTTGTAATTTATTACAGTGGCCAAATAGCAAAGCATAAATCTAATCATCTTTTTGTGGTCATGTGTGCCTCCAACTTTAAAAGAAACCTTCTAAATCATTAACCATTCATTTACCCCCTAATTAGTCACACATAAAAGTTTCTTAGAATATCACAATATATATAAAATTGTTAAAATAACAATGAAAGGTGCCTCCAATTTGGAAAAACTTCCCGATCTACGCCCGGCCAAACAGTATATTTGAACGTATGATGATTGCTATAAAAGTCAGATTTTCAAAAAAAGCGCCCGTTTGATGAACTGAGCCATCCTATTTTAGTATTGTAAACAACTCCTGTTTACAATATATATTGTAAAATAGTTTGCAATGTATGACCAACTTATCTTGTAAATTTAAATTATTAATTTTTTTAATTGATTTATTTACTTATACAATACTTTCTTAATGTGACTATAAGTTAAATTTACTAGTTGTTAATATACACGAGCCCCATTGAAGGAGTTGGAGTTTGAAATGTGGTGAAACAAGCACAAGAAGTGATGTGAAATTTTGCAAATACACACCTGAATAATAACAATTTATTGTTTTAATTTTCATTTTTAGTTTTACTGTTTTAGACATTTGTGATTTTAATAAGCCTGAGAGTCAGATTAGGTTGAGAGTGTTGGGATTAAAACTAAACAATGCTTCACAACTGCTAGTTCACCGGCCATTGGTCACGATTAATTTAATGTCAAAAGATGCATTAAATGGTGAACATGAAATTCCAATGTTTGCACTAATTGAAGGACTCTTCATTTCAGCACAATTTGAGTCACCGCCTCAACCAAACTACCGATGATAAAAAAAAATTTCTGTTCGCCCAAATGCTTTGTCTTGGCTTGTCAATTATTTTGTAAGAAAATCATTGCCAAACTAATTTAATTGTAAGTTGTAATTGTTAGTACTTTGTTTTCATCAAATGATTAGGCATAACAACTCTTATGATTTATGAATTATTTGGTGTTGGTCGTTGGTTAATATAACATTTTTATTAATGTTAACGCCTCCTTTCTTTGTTTGATTTATTCTACTTCGTCTGCTACGGGTGAACTGCGTTTGTTATTTTAAAAACGTATGTGATATCATCTTTCTAGGTTACATGGGTCGAACCGGACTGAGCCAAAAACCTACGAGAATGCGGCTCTAATTCTATCAGAAAATAAACAGACTTTCATTTGAAAATGTTTAAAACAATGCATTAGGCATTAGGGTTAATGGTTGTACAGCTTATTTAGCTTTGCAACGGCCAATTATTATATTGCTCGGGGCGATGTTTCATTATTTTGTTCTAGTAAATCTGTATAAAAACAAATATTTTCCATAATGAGTTGAAAGAAATAGAAATGAACTCGGAAATATTAATGCTGGTTAGAAGGCAAGGATTTTAGAAGATTTGAAAACTTTTTATATTTTTGTGTTTATTTTTTGTGGTTATTTATAGAAAATATGTAGCGCAGTCAATATTTTAAGGAACACTCAGAACTATGTTATCTGAGTTCAGTTTCTTATGACTGTTTCTATTGAACGTTAGTTGGCAACTTATTTGCAGTATAAGGTTCTTTAAAAGGTTTAACTTTTTAGTCTTTGACGAGAAGAGCTCGTTACCTAGAATAAACGTTTGTTTTTCAACACTCACTGAAGTGTTTTCTAGTCCTCATGACAAATTCATCGATAATAGCACAAGTGAGGCAAGTTCTTTGTTATTTTAGTGTGGGTTGCCTCACTTGTGCTATTGTCGATGGAACTATTTGTCACGGATGAATAGGCTGAGGGATAGTAAAATAACAATTATTTAATGATTCTCATTTTTTACCTAGTGTCAAAAACTTATTTATGTATTTTTATTATAAATATCACAATATGGTAGTTGATTTATCAAATACAAAATATATATAAACGTTTAATTTGTTGTGTACATCATTACTAAACGATATACATTGTGTTCAAATTATATGTAAAGCAAGACACTCAAAGATATAACTAAATACAGAGAGTCTCTTTAAATGGACAGGCACATGCAGGCACATGCAGGCACGTCGGTCACAGCAGCCCAGCAATCTTAAGTTTATGTAACTTGAAAAGTATGAACATGCACATGAAAAGAGTTTAAATAGCCTTCAAGCAGCAAACAATTTCCATCAAAGTTTTTTTTACCAAAAAAATAATTTATTCTGAAAACCAAGCAAAATAATGAAAAATCGCTTATTCTATGAAACTACTCAAAATATTTCCCTGTCTGCACATTCAATACCAATAAAGACTGGCCTAGTCCAACCCTTAAATCACCGAGTCATAACAAGCTTTTATATAATTAGCACGAGTTAAATGATTATGTTATGCATTTTAACGTTAATAACAACCACAATCAAATAAACTCATCATATGGACAATCTTTGAATAGAGATGGAAAACAACTGAGTAATGCAGTAATGTTGCTACACAAACTTGAATTACATTATAATTCTGCGGGCACACCTGTGAAGAAAATTCTTAAAAGTTACCCTCAGCAATCACTGCAATATTATAAAACTTCTTTCACACTTATGCCCGAATAAATATGTTCTATTCTTCACCAAACAATGAATTATACCATTAAATAAATATCTCTGTAGGAGAGAATTAGTTCATTTAAGATTCTTGAATCCTTGCAAACGTTTAAGCAATATATTCACCACTAACCATAACTGTATTTATAATTTAATTGTAAATAAAGCTAAACAATATTTTTAAATATTTTGTTTACTTCACATTGAAGTTGATCAAATTCTTTTTAGTAAAGTTAAAATTGATTAAATCCTTTTTATTAGCATTAAACTTGATAAGTTCTATTTTATTAATGTTAAAAATGATAACATTAAAATTACTCAAATCTTTTTCATTGTTATTAAAATCAATCATATATTTTTATTAACATTATAATTAATCAAATCTTTTTCATTAACCTTAAAATTGATCAAATCTTTTTTGTTAACGTTAAAATTAATTAAATATTTCTATTAACATTCAAATTGTTAAATTATTTTTATGAAACTTTCTATCAACATCAACATTGATTAAGTCCTTTTCATTAATATTCAAATTGTTAAATTCCTTTTTATTAACGTTAAAATTAATCAAAAATTTTTATTAACATTATAATTAATCAAATCTGTTTTAATAACATTAAAATTAATAAATTTTTTTATTTTAACATTAAAATTGATCAAATCTTTTTTATTAACAGTAAAATTAATTAAATATTTTTATTAACATTAAAATTAATAAATTATTGTGATGAAACTTTTTATTAACATTAACATTGATTAAGTCCTTTTCATTAATGTTCAAATTGTTAAATTCATTTTTATTAACGTATCAAATTAATCAAATCTTTTTTATTTACATTAAAATTGATTAAATCTTTTTTATTAATGTTAAGACCAATTAAATATTTTTATTAACATTAAAATTGATAAATTTTTTGGATGAAACATTTTATTAACATTAACATTAATTAAGTCCTTTTTATTAATGTTAAAATTAGCCAAATCTTTTGTATTAACATTAAAATTGATCAAATCTTTTTTTATCAACATTGCAATTGATGAAACTTTTATTAACAATAAAATTGATCAAACTTTTTTTATTAACGTTAAGATTATTTAAATATTTTTATTAACATTAAAACAGATGAAACTTTCCCTAGTTAGTGATTGATCCTAGGCTATTAGCCACGATTTAGTGGCTATTCTATGGCTCCCTTGGAAAATAGCCAAGATTTAGCCATTGAAATGCTACTAGGGTTTTATCAACGCTGACTCTACTACAGGCCTTCCACATCGAAACCTTAGTTACACCAATACGTTTTTGCCTCATCCTTTCTTGATACAGGATTAACTTTCTTGTCGTTCAATCAATGTTAAAATAGTTGATCAGAGATGAAGAAAGATTAAGTCGAGATCATTGTTATGGTTTGTATCTATGATACCAATTGTGTTTCCAATGGATTTTTGTAACTAAAAAAAATTTCTGGCAGGTATGTACAAGGCCTATAGTAGAGTCGGCGTTGGTTTTATTAACATAAAAATTGATCAAATCTTTTTTATTAACGTTAAGATTAATTAAATATTTTTATTAACATTAAAATTGATTAAACTTTTATTAACATTAAAATTGATCAAATCTTTTTAATAACGTTACAATTAATCAAGTCTTTTTTATTAACATTAAAATTGATCAAATCTTTTTTAATAACATTACAATTGATGAAACTTTTATTAACACTAAAATTAATCAAACCTTTTTATTAATGTTAAGATTAATCAAATCTTTTAATTAACATTAAAGTTAATCAAATATTTTTTATTAATGTTAAGATTAATTAAATATTTTTATTAGCATTAAAACTGCTGAAAATTTTATTAAAATTAAAATTGATCAAATATTTTTATTAACATTAAAATTGATAGAATTTTTTTTATTAATATTAATGAAACTTTTATTAACGTTAAAATTCATAAAATATTCTTAATAGCATTAAAGTTGTTAAAAACCCTTTTATTAACTTCAAAGTTGATCAAATATTTTCATTAATGTTAAAATTGATTAAATCTTTTTTATTAATATTAATATTGATCAAATATTTTCATTAACGTTAAAATTATTCAAATCCTTTGTATTAATGTTAAAATTGATTAAATCATTTTTATTAACATTAAAATTGATCAAATATTTCCATTAACGTTAAAATTATTTAAATCCTTTGTATTAATGTTAAAATTGATTAAATCTTTTTTATTAACATTAAAATTGATCAAATATTTTCATTAACGTTAAAATTATTCAAATCCTTTGTATTAATGTTAAAATTGATTAAATCTTTTTTATTAACATTAAAATTGATCAAATTATTTCATTAACATTAAAATTATTCAAATCTTTCGTATTAATGTTAAAATTCGTCAATGAAAACATTTCATTGATAATTATTGTAAAACATAATATTTTTTACTCATCATTATATGTCAGCTTTGTTATGATTTCAAAAAACGAGTCAGACTTAGCATAGGTATTGAGTGTGCTGGAAACAGTAAGGTCAGTATTTACAAATTAAAAATTAAGCTTTACTGAAACTTTAATCCTAATTAAAATTTAGTTCTATTCTAAGTTTTAGTTTTAGTTAATTTAAACTCTAAAATCAGTTTGACTATTCATTTTATGTTTTTATTAAAGTCTAAATTTCAATTTGGTTTAGTATTTAGTATTTCTAATTATTTGAAAAACAAAATAATAGGCCCCGCCCCCAACCCACCTCTCAGAGTCGGCCGCCTCTCCAGGGTCGGGTCTGTCTAGGTCATCCTCCTCAGCGAATGGGCCGCCGTGTGACTCACCCCCGTCGGAGAATTCCATCCCCCCAGGTGCTGCCGCCCCACGCTCCGCCCCCCGACCCCCGCATGTGGAACCAGACCCACTCGCACCGCTGCTGGGGGGCTGCCGATAGCGTCCATAGACGAAACCCACTCCTCCATTATCCCCCCGACCCCTGCAAAAGAGGCGTGGCTAGTTAGTTGAGGCTGAACGGTGATTGGTTGATAATACTTAGGTGGTATTATTAATATTAATTGTGTTTAATCAATTGAATCTCATGTTTAATAAAAAACAATTGAATACATTTAGTACTTAATGTAAGCAATTGTTATTTATAAAAATGTAATTAATTTAATTTTGTATTAAATTAATACAATCAATGCAGTTCAATATTAGTCAATACAAATATTGTAATTCAATTTTAAAATAATACTGTTAACGCAATTATAAATTTAATATTCAACTTTTTAAACTTGATATAATATATAAATAATTCAATAGATGTTTTATAATTACAACAATTAATGTAATTTAGTTTGGGTTTGATTTAATTTAACATTGTAACATTATAGTTAATTTATATTAAAGTATATATTTAATTAGCTAATACAATTAAAATATTGTATACCACACTTAATGCAATTTCACATTGAATTGATACAACATATTTCCTTGAAATTGCATTAATACAATTATAAAAATATAATGTTATGTTGAATTCATGAATTTTATACAACGAAAATCTGAATTAATCGGCTTTACTGTAGACCAAATAAATTTAATATTTTTTTAATTCAATCAAAAACGGTGTAGATACAATAAATAGCAATGAAATAATACAATAAATACAATGAATTAATACAATGAAATAATACAATAAATACAATGAATTAATACAATTTAATACTGAGTTCAAATGTTAGTTTTATTTGCAAGTTATTGAAAATAAATCTAAATCGTAATTTCGACAAAATACATCTTACAAGAATTTGTTTCTAGAATCATTTTTTTTACGAAAAACTCTGCGGATGTTAAATATAAAACAAAATTTGAACAAAATATAAAACAAAATTTGAACAAAATATAAAACAAAATTTGAACAAAATATAAAACAAAATTTGAACAAAATATAA
>JARUHE010328557.1:0-11023 GCA_031471125.1 Archaeomysis grebnitzkii | reverse complement strand
ACTGAGGGGTTTAACAAAAACGATGAAAATAGAATGTTAATATGTAGAACGTTCATAGGGTGATGTTTTGCAACTACAGTATTTCCCTTCCATGAGTATTAATGCTCTGATAGAGTATTGCTATGTATGACATTTAAATCTTCATTATTAATTTTATATCTGGCTTATTTATTTTTTATATATTTTGTAAATTGTAAATTTGCATGTATTTTCAGCTGTTCAAACATGTACGTATTTGTAAACAAATACATAAAAAAATACATATATACAAATGCATAAATGTTTTTACAATAAACTTTGTCGTATATTTTAAACTAAATAAACGTTCTTTGATTTCTAACTTTTAATACCAACTAAAACAAAAAAAAAGTATAAAACAAACAAAAATAAAACATGAAACATATAAAATAATAAAACATAAAACAAACCCTTTGATTGATTTATAAGATTTATCAAAATATTTGAAGGTAACAAAATATCTTGGTTAAGTTTATTAGATTTTAAAAATAAAACCGGCAATTCAGAAGTACTTGAAATTCGTTCACATTGACAAGCAGAAACAGTTGCTGTTGGCGTAACAAACATTGTTTTTAGTTTGTTTGTTTTTGTTTGTGAGATAAACGAGACAAGATCATGTACACAATCCTTTTAACTATTGTTCAAACTTAAAATAAACTTTGAAATACCAATTCGGACTGGCTAGAAAATGGGTTTCAACTGAGATTCTTGGTTTAACTGAATATCTAAACATCCAAAAACGTTGTTCACGTTGTTATGTAACTTAAGCCATGTTTAATAACCAAAAAATGGCGTTTGATGACTGTATTTACCAATGTTGGCATGTGTGTGTGTGTGTGTGTGTGTGTTTGTGTGTGTGTGTGTGTGTGTGTGTGTGTGTGTGTGTGTGTGTGTGTGTGTGTGTGTGTGTGTGTGTGTGTGTGTGTGCCATAGTGTATGACATAGTATAGGTGTGTGTTTTTGTGTGTGTGTTTATGTGCTATATTGTGTGTATGCGAGCGCGTGTAACATGGTGTGTGTGTATGTTTGTTTGTATGTGTCATATTGTGTCTGCAAGTTTCAAAATATGTCTTGATGAACACATCGGTGAAAAGTTGTGTTGTTGTGGTATTTGAACATCTAGAAGATATTATTCTAGCAGCCATAATTACATTCCGAGTAAATATTCCAACTCACGTCATTTTACACATTTCTTCGGCCTTAAGTTGACGAAACCTAGTATTTGTTACCCCCTTAACACTTGATTGATTTTGACTATAAGGACTAAAACACATTGAAGTTAATGTATAAAATCACCTCTATTGTATGGGATAAATCCGTCCCTTTAAGAACCGAATGGTTGGGTTGTCCATCAATGTAATCACCCAATAAATTGCCCAAACACTCTCCTTAAAGTCCTTATAGGATCTCTCAACCCTTTTCTGAATAATTTTTCTCTAAATTGCCAACATTAACAACTCAAAAGCTATTTTTAATGGCTCAGATAGATGGATGGTGCAACCATAGATGTTCAAATTTTTAATGTTTTTTCTACATTTGGTGATAATTTTTTTAATATAATTTTGAAAAGTTTATTTTTTTGCTCGCTTATGGTATTTAATGACAGGCAAAAAAGTATTTAATGGCTGATATATATATAACTTACTATCTATATCAACACTTCCAAATGTTCTTTAGTATTGGGTGTTAGATTTACAAGAAATATATTTATTATTTACATATTTTAATATTTAAATATTTTTAAAAAATATTGTAATGTTTTTTGCTAAACTATGTTTTATGCAAATTATTAACAGATATCAAACTTTTTTGATGGCTGATATGTATATACATCAAAATTTGGAGATGTTATTCAGTATTGGGTGTTATATTTACAAAAAAAATAGTATTTAAAGATTTAAATTATTTTTCTATTTAAGATATTCATTAAAGAAATGTTTCTCAGAATCAAAAATTTAAGTCAATCAGTGATTGGTTTGTATTTTGTTGGTAATTGCATATTTTATTTAATGTTCATGTAAAAAGCTAATCATGACAATCTTATAATAAGATGAAATTACAGTTTTCATCATTTTCAATCTACTTAAAAGTTAATCATACATAATTAAAATATTTATCACTAGAAGCTATAATTTGAACCTAATAATTTAGAAATTCCTTTTGCCAGGCTGTTTGGCTTGACTTATTGTTTTTATGATCATAAGGAGTTATTCATTTGCTGTACTTTTGAGGAAGACAAATTATTGTAATGAATAAGGAGTTATTTATTTGTTATACTTTAATGAATCTAAACTACTTTATTATTATTATTGTTACTAGTGTATTACCAGTAAGAAATGACGGACTGAATGACTTAGGGGGTCACGTTCCAACTAAGCATAGGTTTTTCAATATAACTTACATTAAGGATGATAGAAAAAATTGTGATAGAACATAACTTGTAGGAAATTAAATTCTGAAAAAGATAGTCCAGGACAGTTATAAAAAATGATGAACAATTAAAAAGTTACAGTTTTTCAAAGTAGATAATTTCGTTTTTTTTATAAAAAAAAATCCCACTTTCGGGGCCTATAACTCTTGTATTAAGCAAGATAAGTAAAATTGTTATTGAAAAGAAGTTGCAGAGAATGAAATTGTACGTTGGTGAAGTGTCCTTAGAATTTAAAATTAAAGGACAATTAAGAAGTAATTGTTTATCAAAGTAGATATATTCTTTATTTTCAAAAAAGCTTATTAATGATACTTTTTACATAAAAAAATCTATCAACTTAAATAGAGATGTGTACTTGTTGTTTACCCCTTGTATTAAAGTTTCAAAGTATATGGTAATTAATTAAGGCAACACGTTCCATAAAACCCTTCTTGGTAGTGATGGTATCATAATTTCAGGCTGCAGCTAACCAACAAATTTCACCCTTTTTTGCATACTTTTTACAAAATCACTCTTCAACGCATCATCGGATTGAGTAACCCAATACACGAAAAAAACCGTCTTGATAATGCGTACATGGTCTTCTATTTACAGTTATTAATCTTGTGTAGAAAGGAAATTATTAAAAAAATGTTGATTCCATGAAAACACATTTTTTTATTAAAAAAACACCATACAACTTTTTTATTAAGCAAGATAGAGAAAAATGTCATGAAACAAAAGTTTTAGTAAATTTAATTTAGAATTCAGTATGTTTTCTCAAATTTTTGAAATTTTAACTTGGTAAAAAGTTATGACTTTTCAAAGTTGACATTTTCGTTTTTTAATTTATGACTTTTGGCCCCTAAAATGGCAATAGCTCCGTAACTGATGTGCCAACAATTTTTTTGCACGCGTGAGAAAAGTTGCGTATCAATATTATACATTTTGTATCAAAATTTCAGAGAAATTGGTTAATAGTTGAAACGACACGGACCTTAATTCAAGCGGGACATTTTTCTTGCAACCAAAGGACAGACAGGCAGACCAACCAACCAACCAATACACACTGTGTATTATTATTGAGTGTGATTATTGTTATTACTATGAATGAACAATGCAACCATTAACAAAAAAATACGATAAATGACCCTAACCTTAGATAATGAGAAACTTTTAGATTATTTAACTTTTGTTTTGAAATTATTTAATTTTGTCCTTAATGAATAGTTTTATAATTTTTAAATTATCCAAAATTTGGTATATTGCTATATAAAGTATATAATTTATTCAATGTGATCTCAAGGGTTTGCATATCTAAACTGCTGAGCTTTAAGGCTATACTTCGCCAGTTAGGAAATGAGAAACGTAAATATGATAATTACATATACAGTATGCAAGAGTATTACTATATATACAGTTTTATACCCTATATATACAATATAGCAATATAATTCTCTTCACATTAAAGCCCGTAAAGCAATATGCTAGTGTTCACCAGAGAGTGAATTGTTATTGAATATAATTTATGTTATATAACGCTGCTAAAATTCTAAAAAAATCCTTTTTCATAGCCTTTCACAATTTAATTATCCATAGCATTCACTAATAATGTAAACAAATTCTTTAAGGTCGTAATATCTTGCCAATCTTTTTAGTGGGTTCAACTCCCACATCGTCTACCAGTTAGTTTTGCTTATTGACTGGCTTGGTATTCATCCGGCGATTTTTTCCTTGGTTTCAGCCTAAACAAATCTTGAAAATGCTCTGGCAAGCATTCCAAAACTTTGAGAAGGCATAAGTCATGCTCTTCACCCAACTTTGTCTTGATTTATTCAACTTTGATTGCGATTCAATCTCATTGAACTAAGGTTCTACGATTTTGATTGAATCAAGAGACTGTTGGGTCGAAATCACGATTGTTACGCCAGAGATCCGATGATCCAGGAATTAGTTCATCGGAGGTTATGACAAGTTCTATATGGTAGAAATAGTTCCTCGAAATTGAATGGATCGACAATAAATAGCACAAGTGAGGTAAGATTTATATTATTTGTATGTGGGTTACTTCATTTGTGCTATTGTTGATCCAGTTTTTCTGATACACTTAAAATTCATGATGGCCATCTTGTAATTTTTTGTTTTACTAACAAGACGAAAGTCGCATTCGAATCTATAAAAAACCCATTATTTTCATTGTTTTTAATTTTACATTTATTTATTTATACACATGGGCTAACAAATAAACATTACAAGTGAATACACTATTATGTTTAAAAGTATTATGACATATGATAAGTTTTTGTATTTTCTTTGGTAAATTTAAACATACAATGTAAGATTAATTTTTAAAACTTTCGATGTTAAATTCTCCAAATAAAAATTCAATAAAAAATGTTACAATCAAAGGGTGTTCAATGAGTAAAGTGGTTTAGTACACTGTGTTGGTATTAAGATGTTAATAGGTATGCTAATCAACACGATATGTCGTGCTTAATGATAGTAATTTATCGTGTATTATTTGTAATGTATATATAAAGGATGGGACAATAGTTTATTAGTATCATTGTTAGAATCATATTTGTTGTCATATTATTATAAATAACATAATTTTTATCATTATCGTCAGTGTATTCATTATCAATATTGTAATCATTATCATGTTTTTGATCGTTATCATCATTATCAACAGTGTTAACAACATTAATATTGTCATTATTATCATCTTTGTAATCGTTACCATCATTATCAACATTATTATCATTATCATCACTGCAATAATATACCAATATTATAAAAATAATTATCGTTATACACCAAAAATGTTATGAGTATCGTCATTGTAATCGTTATCATCATTACAAACATTGCTATTACAAACGGCGTTTGAACAATTGTTTGAGAGTTGAACTGACGTTTGTTAAGCAACAAACCCAATATAAATGTTATTAAAACGTTGCATTTTGCAAAACCTTTGCCATTAGAGTTAGTATTCAAGCCAACGTTGTATGAACCTGATAACGTTGTTTAAACGTTATAACAACTTTTTACTCTAAGGAGCTTCAATACAACGTTATTTCAAATTTAACGTTTGTTGATCTATAGTTACATAAATGACGTTAATGAATCGTTGATAACAGGTTTGTTGTGGAATAGTTATAAACAGACATTTCATAAACGTTAAGCAATGGTTGGTTGAAACAACGTTGTTTTAAAAACGTTCATATAACGTTGTATTGAAGTTGGTTAGAGTAAAATGTATACGTAAAGTTTTTATAACGATAAGCAACGTTATCAGATGTTCATACAACGTTGGCTTCAATACTAATTCCAATGACAAAGGTTTTGCAAAATATACGTTGTATAAATGCTAGAAGATTTTAAACAACGTTGTAATAACGTTGTGAAAATATTAAAATGTCTGTTGGGATAATCCTCATTTTTATTATCATCATCATAACGACAGTATCCGTATCATCAACCGTAATCATCATTAATATCATATTTTTGTCACCATAACCCGCAGTGTGGTGACACTATAAACTATCTTTGTTCATCATAATGAACATCTTTACTTAGTGGAGTCAAGTAACATAATCTTTAATTTTCTTATCTATTTGACAAGTTTGTCCCAGATACGATTTCTTCTACACAGCCAATAAATAACCTCAGTGTTTGATCATAGTTTCAAGTTTTGTTTTTGTTGTTGTACAAATAAATAACTTTAGGATATAATATTGAAATATAATATTATCAAGTAAATTAAAGTCGCTTGATAGAAAAAATCAGCACTTCATCATTCAACAAACAGTACCGCATCTTCTTATTGCATTGCATAACGTAGGAAAATCAGGCTAGAATAAGTATGCACTAAACCACTATTAATATGTTTTAAATTATAATATTTATAGTTAATTTAAAAGAATGTTTGAAATCTGTAACGTGTGTATGTGTAGTTAACTATCATAAGTATATCATTAGTATTATTATATCCTAAAATATGGCATTTTTAATTAGTTAATGCTATCTTAGTGCTTAAGTTCAAATAGGCTTACATGTTTACTTTATTTTTTTGGTTTAATATTTTTCTATTTTGTTTATAATTGTCATTTAATATGCAATTTTATTTTGTCATTTATATATTGCATACTATAAGTTTAAATCCTAGTTAAGTAAACTTAATCGGTAAACCAATATGGGTAAGATGTAATCTAAAATGAATCATTTAAAAGCTACCAAAAATGGTTGAATAGATTAGATTCCATTGATTAACATGGTAATACTGAAAGATATGATTATTATTAAAACATAATTGAAAATGCAGGCCAATCTTGCAGACAATTCCAATATAGTTGCAAGATCACACCATTTATGCCCGCAAAATCATACTACAAATATTGAACATAGGACATAAATTGAAACACTTGCCACAGCGAGGCCTAATTCGGGTTGTAAGAGGCAACGACTGCAGAGAAATCCCGAAGAAGTGCAGAGAAGCCGTGGCTTTATGTTCCCCTGGAGTTCAATTCGGCTTAATTATACTATGGAGGACATAATAAAGGCAACTCCGGCAGGGTGTTAAAGATACTTTTTTGAGGCATCCAAAATTCACTTTATTTAATGAAGTGCAATCACATTGGAATAGTCTTAATGCAGTGGAAAATGAAGGCGAAATTTCAATACTTTTTCAATTATTGTATACATTTATTATTATTAAAGTTGTATCTATCTCTAGCAATCTAATCTTATGTAAATATATATTTATTATTTGTTTGTTTTTGCCAATAAAGTTTTTTTGGCTTATTTGCTACAATTTGATATAGCGTCAGAATGGTTGAAATACATTAGTTCATTGAACTCAAGCGAACTAACGTTTTTTTCAAGCTGGTTCATTTTAGCATAAATAATTACTCTTTATGTTTTCGATTATAAACATAATAAATCTTTATTAAAAAAACATAAGCTCACAGTAAAATAAATCTTGAAAGTGATGAAACAATAATGTTAGAAACTAATTCAACACGTTTTTAAATAACTATAATAATATTTTTTAACTTAAACTTATCTTTCATGAATTGTTTATAAAAATATAAAAATATTCAACGAATAAAATTTAACTTTAAAAATAAAAATGTGTAAGTAATAAAAGATTAATTTTACATAATCAATCATCCGCCATCATCTTATTATAACAAAATTTTGAATTTAGTATGAAATAAAAATCAGTTTTTCTTTCTAATAGTCACGCGAAAATGTATTCAATAATCATTATTATTACTATTATTATCATTATTCATTATTATTATCATTATTCATTATTATTAGCATCATTAATTTATATGATTCATCAATCATTGAAATGTAGATATTCTGTTAGCTGTATTTTTTATGAGTGTAAGTTTAAATTTGTTGAGTATTTGCGTGTTTATAAAATATAATATTTATGAAAAAAAGAATGTTGCATCAATAAAATAGAATCAAATATTTATTTTCTTCAGTTTTCTTCATTTTACAAAGATGATTTTTGTTTTCTGTAATAATGTTATATCAACAATTATTTTTGTGAGCTAATGGTTCACTTCAAGACACAACGTCATTATCATCTGCTGTTTGTTCATCTAATGCTTAATCTATGAGAATAAATTGTTATTTATCAATCTAATGCCTTAAAACAAAGGTTTCACGAGAAAAGACAAATAGAAAAACAATGTAAAATAAAAGCTAATACTAAGATTAATATATAACTAAGCAGCCACATCTGTGATGTTATAAACTTCAATAAAATTTAACGTAAAATTTTTTTTTAACAATTTGGTCAATTAATGTTTTTTCCGAAGCTTTCAATAAATACTAAAACTGATAAAAGGAAAAACTACTCATTGACAACAACGAATTTATTACATTTTTATAAAATGTTTTTTGTTTACATTAATACAATATTTATCATTAACAATTGTCTTGCAAACATTAAAACAACCTTTCAACCAGTGATTTAATCTATAAACTTTCTAAGAATATTAGAAGATCACTTGCAGAGAATGGGGGAGGGGGTAAGTGCAGCTAATCCCCCCCCCCCCTTGAATTCCCGCGGGACAAGTTGAAACAGATCCTGACAAATCTTGGTGTCTCAGCCTAGATCTGTTCATTTTGTTTTGCTGGTTATTGTTTTTCTTTCTTTCACAAATGTTTATTCTTCTTTTATTCTTTATTTCTCTTTTTTGTTTTTATTTCTTTCACAAATGTTTATTCTTTATTTCTCTTTTTTGTTTCAATGTTTTTTCCTTCTTTCACAAATGTGTATTCATCTTGTATTTTTTATTTCTGTTTTATTTAATTTGTTGACGCATAAAAAGATACAAATATGTGAACACTGTTTTGTTTATTTCTTTTTCATTGTCTTGTGAAATGTTATTTGTTTTTTATTAAAGTTTCATGTGATAATAAAACAATTTCATCAATCTTTCGCAAATGTTTGTGTTTATTTATTGTATATTCCTGTTTTTGTTTAATTTAATTTAATATGTAAACGCTGTTTTGTATACTTATTTGCATTGTTTTCTCACATGTAGGCACCACATACGAGATGAGAGCCAATCATCTGAGATATCGACATAAAAACTGGGAAATCCTAATGTATATATATATATGTGTGTGTGTGTGTGTGTGTGTGTGTGTGTGTGTTTTTATCTTTCTCTTATGACCTTTTTCAATCAGACGAATACGATTATTAACTTTAAACTATAAAAATACAAATCAAGTTTAACTCTTCCTTATCATTTTGACAGAATCGATTTTTTTTAATGAAAGTAATAATAATAAGTAATATAATATTTGGGCTTTTATATAGCGGGTCTATCGAACTTGAACGATCTCTGCCCCGCTTCACATATAAACTTTAATATTACTATCACATCAAGTGATGTGTACCCTAAGAATATGCAGCCGGAATATGGCGCGTCCTTGAAGCCGGGATAACCTTAGGTAATGTATTTTTATTTAATAAAATAAAAAAGAATGAATCATAATTTAATCATTGGTTTCTTTAATGAGATTGAAAGTATAAAAAACTGTAATCCCTTTGTGTTTAGTTTATTGTTTGCCATGCAAAAAACACATATATGTGAAATTAATTACAAATGTACTTTACTAAAATTTCTAATTTAAAAACACAATTTTTAATTGTAAGAATCATGTATTTTTTTAAATAATCTACAGATTGAAAAGTTCAGTCAACCAACCATACAATTCAATGTAACTTTTACTATCTCTGTAATTTAATTTTATGTCTTAAATTAATTGGTTTTAGTTTTTTCATCCATCAACGTTAAGTTGAGAATTAGTTTAGTTGTCACTATAAAATGGTGAGTTAAGACGGTTTAACCTTACCTCCATTATTGTCTGCCGCTGCTTCATCTAAAATCTTGAAGCCCCAATGGATTGCATGAGGTAGAGAGTCACAAAACCTTTTTGTAGCTTTAAAAATGTATTTAAGGAAACCTTTAAACAGTTTTAAAATATAACGTAAGTAGAATAGATTCATTTAAAATAGTGAAATACGAATATATTCATAATTAGTATTTCCATTTATGGATCGACAATAACACAAGTGAGGTCGCCCACACTGGAAAAACATAGAACTTACTTCACTTGTGCTATTATCGATCCATATAAAATCAAGTACCATCGCGTTAGAGTACTTGTTAACTGAAATATTAATTGAAATGCACTTATTTATTCTATCAGCTTTATAAGCAAAACAGATTAGATAGATAAACTAAAAAAACGTTTTAAAACCGTATTACTATAATTTTTTAAATTGTTGGAGACTCTTATATTTTGGCCGATAGTCCATAAATTTTCATTAATCTTCAGAAATAAACATTTTGCTTTTGGGTTTAGCAATGCTATTTCTTTGAATGTTTTGGTAAATGTTCACAAACTTTAAATACAGATGCGTGCATGTATTCAAATAAAGATACTTAGACTTAGACTTTAATTTTATGAGTCTACTTGTATACCCATAGTCTCATATACATTCTCGTTCCACAATTCATCAAGTCTGTTCTTAAATGAATTGACTGACTCGGCTTCTACTACACTTTCATTCAACTCAATCCATACATTCGCCACCCTCTGGGAGAAGAGTGCTGTGTTGGTATTAACCCTAACACTAGGCTTAAATAATTTAAACATATGACTTCTAGTGGACCTTCCTCTGACTAACTGAAAGAATTTTTCACATCTTATACCAGAATATCCTTTGATAATTTTGAACACTTCAACTAGGTCCCCTCTCAGTCTTCTTTTTTTCTAATGCATGTAATTTTAGTATCCTTAGTCTCACTTCATAAGATTGATCTTCCAGCACTCTCACTGACATTGTAGCTCTTCTCTGTACTTTTTCTATTCTGTCAATATCTCCCGCTAAGCTGGGAGACCATACTTGGATGGCAGTTTCAAGATGCAGCCACACATATACAGGATACACTTTCCTAAAAAATTCAACATTTTGTCTTATAAATGAAATAATCATTGATGAAAAGTATGAATACACTGTGGTATACAGAAACAAATAGTATATATATATATATACAT
>JARUHE010328546.1:0-11024 GCA_031471125.1 Archaeomysis grebnitzkii | reverse complement strand
ATTAAAATTAAGATAATCATATTTAATCATATTTATTTCCCATCAATAAATAACACCCAGCTGCGGTCCTTCAGAATGTGAAGGTACATGTTAATTTTTCTGGTATAATTTGAAAGGCATTATTTCCGCTGGAAAAATTGGAGTTTTCAAAAGTGGATTTCTATTCCAATGCAAGGTGTGTTCAGGTTTCTTTATAATTCCTTTCAAAACATTCAGTGCAAAAACACACGGAGTTCCCATTGAATAACAGGAAACTATTTATCAGGATCTGAATTGCATTGTTCTGAAAATAAAGAGAGAGAGAGAGCAAAAAATCACCCTAACCAACGCCGACTTTACTACAAGACTTGCGTGTTGCTTGCCATACAATTTTGACTATTAAAAAAACCCAACTGGTGGCAAAGAAACCAATCATAATCGTGCTATCGACCTAGTTTTTCTTTATCTCTGATCAACTTAGTTGATCATACATCAACTAATTTAACATTGATCGAACAAAAAAAAAGTTAATCCCGTATCAAGAAAGATGGGTCGAGAATGTATTGTGTAATAGGGATTTCGGTGTGAAAGGTCTGTCGTAGAGTCGGCGTTGGCTTAGCTTTTGCACAAGGTAACTCGAGATAAGTGTGAATTTGTTAGAAAATATACCACGAGATATCTTGGGTTGTCTGTTAAGAGGTCAAGTGAATTTATGTTAATAACAAACACACTTTTAGACTTATCTTTCATAACCCCTTGTTTTAAATGTTTTCGTACATAATCTAACTCCAAATAATAACAAGACATTCTCTATTTTTTTAGTTGTTTTTATAGGAGTCGCTAGATGGAGTATTTTTTTTATGTCACTATATTGTGTGCCTACCTCAGATCTCAATTGCACACCCTCTTCCATCGAGAACGTTATCCTTCTTTTTGGTTTTTCTATCTTCATTTCAAGCATCCTCCATCTATATTTATTGTCCTCTCTTGAGTGGATAGCAACCTCAGTTTCACAAGTCCGTAAATATCACAATACAAAATAATACAATATAAATAATACAATAGAACAGCTAATAACACTGCTAATAAGACCAATACAATGGAAACATAATGCAAAAAACTTGTTCCAGGAATGAATAACAGAAGAGGAGATGTGAACAGCATTTAGAAATCAGTGTTAAAAAGAAGGCTTTTGAAAATGTTATTAAATGTACGAAGAAAAGTTTTGGCTTTCACGACCAAAAGTTTCGTTTTTGCCAACTGGAAACTTTCTTATATTGTTGACTGTTTCAATACGACGCCATTACAAATTTTGTGCCGCGAATCTTATTTCTGCTAATTTAAGAAGTTCTTGCAATTTCGTTCTCATTTTTCAATTATAAGGAATGTTTCTTTTTTCGTTTTTTATTCGAATTATATGTACAGTTTTACTGCAAATTATTTGGTTTTACCTTAAAACATTCGGTTTTCCTTTAAAACATTTGAATTTACTTTAGAACGTTTGTTTTTACTCAAAAGCACCTGCATTTACATTAGAATATTTGTTTTTACTTAAAGCACCTGCGTTTACTTTAAAACATTTGGTTTTACTTTCAAAACAGTTTTTTTAAACATATAGTTTCACTCTAAATCATTTGTTTTACTATAAAACGTTGATTTTTACTTTGAAACATCTAGTTTACGTTAAAACACGTGTTTTTACTTTCAAACATTTGGTTTTAATTTCAAAACATTTGATTTTACTTTAACCAAACCAGTGGTTTTAGTTTAAAAAATTTGGTTTCACTTTAAGACATTGGGTTTTACTTTAAACATTTGGCTTTAATTTAAAATATTTGTTTTTTTAAAACATTTAGTTTTTCTTTAAAGCATTTGGCTTTGCTTTAAAATGTTTGGACTTCATTTAAAATACTTCGTTTACTTTGAAATATTTCTATTTATTTTAAAAGATTTACTTTAAAATATTTGGTTTCATTTTTAAATATTTGATTATCATTTAAAATATTGGGTTTACTTGAAAAATGTTTATTTTCACTTAAAACATTTTTCACTTTAAAATGTTCGGTTTCACATTAAACTATTTTATTTAACATTAAACTATTTGGTTTATTATAAAAATGTTTGGTTTAGAGTAAGGTACTTTGTTTTATTTTAGAATTTTTGGTTTTACTTAGAAAAGTTTGAGCTTATTTTAAAAAATGGTTTTATTTTAAAATATTTAATTTCAGTTTTAAGTGTTTGGTTAAATTTAAATTTTGTTTACTTAAAATATTTGATTTTAATATTTAATATTTCGTTTTGATTTAAAATATTTCGTTTTGATTCGAAATATTGTGTATTGATTTAAAATATATATTTTTATTTGAAATGTTAGGTATTGATCTAAGATATTGGGTATTGCTTCAAAGTTTTGGATATTGATTTAAAATACTATGTATTGGTATATAATATTTGGTTTTGATTTACAATATTGAGTATTGATTTAAAATAATGGGTATTGATTTAACATAGTTTAACACATTTGTTATTTATTTGAAAAAATGGGCAATGTTTTAAAACATTTGGTATAGATTTATAACATAAAGGTTTATTTATGGTATTAAGGTTTGTTTAGAATATTGTGTATTCATTTAAATTCTTAAGTATTGATTTAAAATGTTTAGTTTTGATTTTGTAATGTTAGTTATTGATTTAAGATATTGCGTATTGGTTTAAGGTATTGGATATTGTTTTAAAATACTATGTATTGGTTTAAAATATTTGGTTTTGCTTTACAATATTGAATGTTAAATTAAAATAATGGGTATTTATTAAACATAGTTTAACACATTTGCTTTTGATTAGAAAAAATGGGCAATATTTTAAAATATTTGTTATTGGTTTAGTATTCATTAAAAATATTAAGTATTGATTTAAAACACTGGGCATTGGTTTAAGATATTGGACTTTAATTTAAAATGTTGGGTATTCATTTAAAGTATTTGTATATTGATTCAAGAATTTGGGTATTGATTTAAAATGTTTGTTTTTAGTTTAAAATGCTGGATATTAATATAAAATATTGGGTACTTATTTAAGATATTGGATTTAGAATATTATGTATTGATTCAAGACGTTGTGAACCGATCTAAAATATTGTGTACTGATTTGGAATAATGAGTTGATTTAAAATGTTTGATTTTGATTTAAAACATTAACCATTGACTTAAAACATTGGGTATTGATTTAAAAAAAATTGTTTTGATATAAAATATTAAGTAAAACATTTTCAATTGATTTAAAGTATTTGGTATTGATTTAAAATATTGAGTATGTATTTAAACTATTTAGTTTTGATTTAAAACGTTAGGTATTAGTTTAAAATATTGGGTATTGACTTTAAAAAATTTTCCTATCAAATATTAGGTATTGATTTAAGACATTGAGTTAAATTAAAATATTTGGTATTGGTTTAAAATATTGAGAATTAATTTAAAATATTGAGATTTAATTTAAAATATTGAGAATTAATTTAAAATATTGAGAATTAATTTAAAATATTGAGAATTAATTTAAAATATTGAGAATTAATTTAGAATATTGAGAATTAATTTAAAATATTGAGAAATAATTTAAAATATTGAGAAACAATTTAAAATGTTAGTTATTGTATGAAAAACTAGATATTGATTTAAAAAATTGATTATTGATGTGAAATACAGGATATTTATTTATATTGTTGGGTCTTGATTTCAAGTATTGAGTAATTATTTCCAATTTTGGGTTTTATTTATAGAGTTACTCTGGATTATGCTTCCAAAAACGATTTTTCTGATGGGTGAGATGTTGCTTGTTGATGATAAAAATGTAATGAATTCGTTTAGCTTTTGAAAGACATTTATTGTTAACTTTTCAATTGATTTAAATGTAAAATTATACAAAACGTTGTTCGTTAAAATTAAAGTTACGATTTCATACTTTTTTAAAGCAATGGAAAATTGCCATAACTAAATTCATTATTTCACCCTATTTATTCTTTCACAAACAGGTTCATAAGCATAATAAGCTTTAATTACATTTTTACATAAAAATTAAAAATAGTTAAATTTTATTTTGACTGAAATAAAACTAATATAGAATTTTAATTAAATAAAATGTCATAATTATAATTGACCTTGGGTACCAAAGGGTTTTAATTCATTAAAAGTACTTCGTTGACAATTATTAATAATAGTGAAAATTTTAAGATTATAATCAACTAGCCTATATACATGTTGCGTTTCAAAGAGATAAAATATTTTTGATAATTTTTTCAAGTTACTGAATGAATGGTCGCGAAACATTTGAGCCGTTCGGTTCGTTTACTAGTTTAATTATCTTCATCGATAGATTTTTAAGTCGTAAGCTGAGAAAGACTTTGAAGTTGTCTCTTTGATCGTAGAAATTAAACAGTCAACGATGCTAGAATCGAAAATTTAATCAAGAAATAATTTTCAATATCAACGGAAATAAAATTTGTTATTTGTTAGAAATAATCAATGTAATCAAAATCAATTTGTAACTCAACGCTTATGAATAAATTTTAATTAAAAAAAATCATATTCCAACAGTCCAAATTAACCACATTCACTTGTTTCATTTCTTTTATATTATACAAATGTTTTTCTTATTTTTGATTCAATTTACTTTTATCATTCCTATCTAATACGGTTGTCAGTTTCACAAATGTCTTATGTGTTTTATATTGCAGAGCTACATAAACAACTTTGAAAGAACTGAGGCACTGATGGACATATTCTGTCACACGATTACTTAATTATCATAACACAAAAACACACAAAACAAGAAAAAAAATGGAAAAAAATGTCAGCTATATATTTGTCAACTTAAGAATTTCAATCTTTTTTAGCGCTTACAAAATAAGACCAGTAAGAAGTCTCTTTGTAGCTTACAAACAATCAGATACGAGATGTGGTCAAGCAGCCATGATATGACATGGCTAGCGGAAGTGACCGAGTGGATATGAACGCTGCCGGATCTGTTGGACCAGTTCTTATGGATAAAGAATGGAAGTAATGCGTTTCTATAGACACTCTGACGCTACACGAAGTTCATGAAACTTGTCATACCGTAGAGAAAAATCTAACATAAACTGGTCTGAAGTTAGTTCTTAACGAACCTTCATATGTTCTTCTCTCAATTCCAAATGTTTTTCAAAATGAAAACGAGCTACTTCATAATTCTGTCATTCTTTTTTCGAAATTAGTTGGGCAAATATACACCTGGTGCTCATAGCACGAACTATTTTGAAAACCTATTCTGCATATTGAGAGATGTTCAGATAATTCCTTTTGTTTGGAGGTGATTTAATTTAAACCGAGTGTTGTTTGTCCATAAATGCTTGAGAATAGTTAACATTTTAACCGTTTCTTGTAACACGGATGATACATACGTATAATAGCTTACTCCATCTTATGCTACACCAGTGATACAAATTAAGTTAGTTATGTTTTTGATTACATTATACAGGTAACTAACTTAATTTGTATCGCTGGTGTAACATAAGATAGAGTAAGCTATTAGATTTATGTATCACCGGTGTTACATGGAACGGTTAAAGTATTAACCTCGTTGGATGTTCAGAGAAACAATGCAATCAACCACAACATTAACTGAATTGTTTGCTTAACCTTGATTGGTTAATCGTTTTAAAGGTTAAATTATGTTCTATTTATAACTTCGTGTTATCGATTAGAACTAGAAATATGATATACAAATCATTTAATTGTTATTATTATTGTTTATCTTAATATTATTATTATTGTTTTTGTTAAATAATCGTAACATTATCAAAATAGTAATACTAATACTATAAATAGTATTAATATTACCATAAATGGTATTAATATTACTATAAATAGTATTATTATTACCATAAATAAGAATACTAATACCATAAATAGTATTAATATTGCCATAAATAGTAATACTATTACCATAAATAGTAATACTATTACTATAAATAGAAATACTATTACCATAAATGGTATTACTATTACCATAAACAGCATTACTAATACCATAAATTGTAACAATATTACCATAAATAGTAATAATATTACCATAAATAGTAATATTAACACTATCTATGAAGATGAACTTGCCTTCTTAAGGGAGGACTTTCTTGATAGATCAATTCGAAGCTAAAGGCCGAAATGCATTAACAACATGAAGAGCAGAAAGGATCGCTATCTATAAAGATGAACTTTCCCCAGCCACTGAGGTGCGCACCCGGTGCCGGTCACAAGCCCGGATAAATGGGGAGTGTTGGCGTCAAGAAGGGCATCCGGCCGTAAAACCCATGCCAAAACCAATTATAATGAATGCTATTTGTTGACCGAGGGAAATGGAGACACATCATAAAAACTAGCGACCCCGTATAAAAACGGGATAAAGCTACAGAAGAAAAAGATAAGTTTTAAAAATGAAATCCAAATTACATTAAACAATAATATAGGAATACAAAAATTTGAAATGCTTCCAAATATAAAAGTTCGAATCACTTAAAAATTAAGGCCTACTTAATTTAATTTCGAGTTGGTGGATAAAGCCTCAAAGAAAAGACATGACTAAATTTATAAAACCTTGTCTATTCGACCTTACCTAACCTCACCTAGCCTAGCCTTACCTGACCTAACCTAACCTCACCTAACCTACCCTAACCTAGCCTAACCTAACCTAACCTACTCTAACCTACTCTAGCCTAGCCTTTTATAACCTCGCCTAGCCTAGCCTAGCCTAGCCTTGCCTAACCAAAAAAAATGTCTGGTATTGTTATATGATCATAATGCACACATGCGAGAATAAGTTTTATGGTTGGGTATTCTGTAAACCAATCGTGGGGTAATTTATCATTGCTGTTAAAAATGTAGCTTAATTATGTTTATTCACGTGCAACAGATCATATTTAAACACGTCATTTTAAAATATTTATAGTAAAATGTTGTAAGTATTATTTTTACTTTTTTGTACACTATTTTTAGCATAAATGCTTGTAGATTATATACCTTTTAGTTAGAAAGAACAATTTCTTATGGTAAATTTGTTATGAAAAAGTGAACTTTGGGAACGTTTTTCTGCAGTTATGCCATTTTCTCTATTAATTCCATAACTTTACTATATCTTGAAAAGTTGATTACCATAATCTTTTTCATTGTTCAATACAAGTGTACATACAAAAGTTGACCAGACGTAATATGTCAATAGTCTCGCTTTTAACCCTCTACCGCCTGAATTATTTTTCATATTACCATTGTTTTAACTGTATTTTGAATTAAATGCTTTGTTCCCGGAGAGTGACAGACAGCGGTAGAGGGTTGAACTAATAATCACGTGAATACTTTATTAATTTACGAATAAAAATGGTTAAATTTTTCTATTTTAGACATATTTTTCTACACACAGTCACCTTTATATGTTATAATAATTCCAAAACATTTCAAATGGTTTACCTGTTTATGGTGCTACCCTCTACACAGGCTCTTCATTGTGTTGTTCATATCGTATTTTCACAGTTATGAAATGTAATTGAATATTTTCTTATATATCCCACAAACCACACCAGCGCTTGAAATAATCCACCAATGTTAAACCCGAATTGGGTGTTACCTGATTGTCATTTTTTTCATATAAAAAACGTCATTGTCTAAATGCATCTCTAAGTTTTGTTAATAACAGAATAACACTGTTTAAAAGTTGGTTGCTTTAGGTGTAACATGATCGAAACTTTTTTTAAAACAACACATTTTGACTTATGCGATTTAAATTTTTTAAGTTGTTTTGATAAAGAAGCTTGTTAAAAATGATCTATTGTTTGATGAAGCTATATGATTACCTAAGTGGATCAATATACCTTCATTAAACAGTAAATCTTTTTTAACCAACTTTCTTGCAAAAATAACTTAAAATGTAAACCGTGTAAATCAAAGGTTGTTGTTTTCAACAAACTTTCGATTATTTTACCCAGTAGATTAGGAAAACAGCAAACTTCTTGTAACAGTGTGAGCTACTGAGTTATTTGTTCTCACATGCAAATGTTTTGTTTTCATGTGATGTTGCAACTAAACCGCATTCTAATATTCCAGCATTATGCGTGATATATACCAAGTACAATATACTTAAACGACAAGACTTGTACAATTACAGCCACAGCACTCACAATTGCAGCACCCCATTGTGTACATGCAGGTGTTCCATTATTTTCAATGTGTTCGTATCCACTTAGTATATACGACTATGTTGTGTTTTCTCTGAGTTCTACTATATGTATCACGTTGTAATCTTTCTTCTTTGCTGTTCCTATCAGCTACCATTCCGTGATACATAAAAATATATTAAAATTTGACAATATTTTATAAAGTAAGTGAATAAAATAATTGGGTTTTTTTCTTGGTTTGATACTTTTGTTTCGCCCTATCATCAATGTCGTATTTGTCGTTACTTTAAAAATATGTTTAAGCATTGTGTTTGTATTTTAAAATTATCTGATTTTTTTCCGAAATGTAAGGTTTTTTATTGATATATATTAGCTATTTAAAACGATATATGGCTAAAAAACACATTTAGTGCCGCAAGCAAATCTTCCAAAATAAAACATTCTAAAAGATTGAAAGAAAATAAATGTGTTGGTGATTTCAGTAATTATTTAGAAAAGCTTTTAACACTGAAATAGAAAACGTGTATTTTTTATGTTCTTTTTCTTTTCCATTCATCGATGTTTTTGCTTTATTTGAATATATTAAAAAATTTTACAACACAATGATTCAATGTTTATAGAACAATTGTATTTATTGTTTACTTACTAAGAAATATAAAACAAAATTATTGTTGTTTATAGTATTTTCCAGGTTAAGTCGTATGCGATATGATGTGTGTGTGTGTGTGTGTGTGTGTGTGTGTGTGTGTGTGTGTGTGTGTGTGTGTGTGTGTGTGTGTGTGTGTGTGTGTGTGTAGGTGTGCGCGTATGTGTCTTTGTGTGCGTGTTTGTGAGTGTGTTTATGTGTGTGTGCGTACCTGTGTGTGTGTGTGTTTATGTGTGTGTGAATGTGTTTGTGTTTATTACTCTGTATTGGGTGTATGTGTGTGTGTCGAAACGTACGTGGGCGTAAAACACATTCCTGTCGTCATTATTATGTAAATCGGTAACACTTTTAGCTCAATACAATGTACCAGCCTGTATGTGTGTATTTGTGTGGGTCTTTTATAAAAATAATTGAAATTGTGTCCATTATATTAATCATTTTGATCCCGATATATTCCTTTGAAAAACAATTTAATTGGCTCAGCAAATCAATAGGTTATGTTTTGTCAATATGCTTTCACCAACTAATTATGGCGTGGTGAAACTATTTTTGAATGCGAGTAATTGTTTTTACTTTTTTGCATAAAAATATATGTTTTTTTTCTATAAAAATCTATCATCCCACGGCTCCTGTTGAAGATGTTCCGAGATAATCTTTGTATCTTAAAAGACCATTTTATAGTGATCAATCCTTCAGATTGATGATAGAACTAAACAATTTTTTTCCACAGTTTTCACTTACATTCATTTTTCTTAACAATTTCAAAATTACGATATTTTCTCCCATTTAAAGATACTGTCCCAACGTGCATGCCATTGTCACTGGTATACAAATGCAATTGTGGTTGTAATTCCACTTAATGATTGACAATAGCATTTCTATTGCTATTGTCGACCCATATGTAGGCTGCAGTAGACATGACTTCACTCCTAGTCTCCAAAGTTCCTCCATAGGTTGTATGTAGGTGAACCACAAAAAATACACTGTTTTGCCCATTTGAGGAAACCTGGTTTTATGTCTTTTAAAAATGGCACCTGTGTAAAAGTTTCATAAATTATTTTCTTTAAATTTAGACATATTATACATCGTTTTTTAGAATTTTTCAAGCTGATTAATGTTGTCTTTAGGAACAAGGCCTCAGAATGAAGTAAAATAAGTTTTTCAAATAAATAATCTCCAAAAGAATTCAAAAACGTATATACTGTACCATAATTATACTTAAATTGTTAAGGTAATATATGGCATCTAAAAATACATTTTAGTTAACCAAAATAAAGTTTGATGTTGCAAAAACTCTTTCACATTAGCCTAGTTGGTATGAAAGAAACTATGTTGCGACAACAGTCGACCATTTGATTTGTGTAATACGCATTTGCAGTTTATCTTATTTAAACTACCGAAATTAATTATTTAAAGTGTTCTAATATAGTTTAACTATATTATGTGATTACTATAAACTATTAAAGTGACTTTGTGTATAAACTATTAAAATAATAAAAACAATAACTACGGTGTAGTGTGTTAAAATTTATATTTTAAGAAGCCTACTTACCCTAGGCTACCTTACAATAAGATGTATTTTTAAAAACAATTAAAAAAAATGTTTAAAACAAATAAATATATTCAAATCTTATTAGTTTGGAAAAAGAACGCTTATTGCAAGTTTGATAGAGCAAACTACAATCTACCTTTTACTCAACATTTTACTATTTTGGGTACGAATGACAATACATTTGGCAACAACGCACAAATTCAAATCAATCCAGATTGAACAGCAAACGCAACCAGTGATAGAAAAAAATGTTCTCTTTTGCATTGTGTTAAAACTGACGTTTTACTGGGCTATATTTTTTACTTTTTATTTCTTTTTCTATCTAAATGTCAAAATGCTAAACAATTGGCAATTACAGAAGCAATGTTTATTAAGGGACACCTATAAAATTTGAACGTATCTAATATCCGATTAGGTGGAATTCTTAAGCTCTTCCCCCCCCCCTTAGTGTACTCATTTATAACATCTTTTCGTTATTGTAGCAACATTAACTTCTGTACATTTACATCTGTACACAATTGGATTAATATAACTCCCTTATGAACATGCTAAATGACTCTAGCGAAACTAGTTAAGGAAATAAACAATAACAATGACGTTTGTAAACCTCATTATCAACTTGCCTACTAATCAAAAACAGTTGTTCAGAAGGC
>JARUHE010328535.1:0-11026 GCA_031471125.1 Archaeomysis grebnitzkii | reverse complement strand
TATTTTAGTATATATATATATATATATATATATAAATATAAACATATATATATATATAAACATATATATATATATATATATATATATTTAATTTGATTTTTATGATACATAATACATTAATATTTCATAGTTACAATATATTCTCTCTTTGGCAAATTCTATCTTATCGGAGTTCACTGTGGTCAATTTTATTTTAGATCTTACTATTGAACTAACTTCTATAAAGTAAACCATTAATATCTTAACATCGAATGTATTCTATTAAATAACATTTCAAATTTTAAGAATCAAATCCACTATTGAAAATTCGCAATCTATTAACAATCAGTTCAATTAAGTTTGAAAAATGTGTTGCTATTAAAAACCATTAACTTATTTAAAAATATTAGTATATTTAAAATCATCAATTTATTTAAAGTCATTGATCTATTATAAGTGACGCATCTATTTATAAATACTTAATCAATTCAACCATTAACAAGTAGCAATATATTAAAAATCAGTTCAACTATTAAAATTGTTGATCTATTAAAAATCATTAGCCTACTAAAAGCCATCAACCTAGTAAAATCACTTCAAATATTGAAAATCACTAACCTATTAAAATAATTGAATCTGTTCAAAATAATTGAATCTATTAAAAAGCATTAAGTCCTTTAAAAACCAGTAACCTGTTAAACTAATTTAAAACCCATTAGAAAACACTAATGTATTAAAAATGATGTTACTATTAAATATCATTGAATCTATTAACAATCACTGAATCTATTAAACATAATTAGTCTTTTGGAAAACATTTAATCAATTGAAAATCAGTAATCTATTAAACACCTTTTAAACATGTGGATGGCATTTGCAACAAATTAAGTAAAGTACAGTATAGGGTAGAACATACTCATTAAAACCACTGGTGCCACGAAATATTTTGTTTATATATATATTTTTCATTAGCTTACCCAATTTTGATAAATAATGTAATTGTCTGGAGAGGTCTGAATGATGAAAGTTTGAATGAAATAAATATTAGTATTAACAATGTTTTCAGAATTATTTTGAATATCAAATTCAATGATCAAAACATTCCATCAACTTCAACAAACGAGATGTATAAATTACTTGACATTTTTAAATTTAAAGATATATATAAACACTTTGTATTAAAATTTCTTCATCTAATTGTATATAAAAAGTTTGATATTTTTATAAAACTGTTAAGTCATGTGTTACCCTTGTGCCACCATAACACACGTGCCAATGGAATAATTATGTCACATATTAGAATCATTAAACTGTTAAAAATCATTATTCTATTAAAACCATTAATCTGTTAAGAATTATTGAATATATTAATAATTATTGAGTATATTACAAATCATTAAGCTATTAATGTATTTTAAAACAAATTCAATTATTAAAAATCGTTCATCTATTAATTTATTAAAAATCATTGAACCAATTGAAATCAGTAATCTATTAAAATCAGTAATCTATTGAAATCAGTAATCTATTAAAATCAGTAATCTATTAAAATCAGTAATCTAAGTTCTAAAAATCATTAGGCTATTGAAAGTCACTTAATTTACTAAAAAATCATTAGGCTATTGAAAGTCACTTAATTCATTAAAAATCATTTCAACTGTTAAAAAGTGTTAATATATTAATCTATTTGAAATCATTGAACCAATTAACACCAGTAATCTATTAAAATCAATAATCTATTAAAAATCATTTCAACTATTGAAAATAATTAATCTATTAATCTATTACAAATCATGGAACGAATTAAAATCAGTAATCTAATAAAAATCATTAGTCTATTAAAAATCATTTAAACTATTAAACTTAATTTCTACTATTAAAAATCATTCGTTTATTAAAAACCAGTAATCTATTAAAAATCATTAAATCTTTCTTCTATGTCCGCATCCGTCACCCCAAAGTTCATAGTTATATTGATAAAAACCTTTGCCAGGTTTACAAGGAGCAAGAAGTAGAAAATAAAAAGACAAAAACAACTGTATTCTCCACGGCTGGTGGTATAGGCCAAAGAATGTGAAGCTTAACATAAGAGGCTAGCACACTAATATCTGAGAAAAGAAATGAAGCCTACTTTCATACTTTAATATCAATTTCATTAGAACCAGAATCAGATTTGCCTCTTTAAAATGCATTATGATCTATGTAAGAGTAGTCAGAGGTAAATAGGAATTGAAGACTGAATTTTCAGTCTAATTCCAAAAAATACTAATACTAAATTTATCTAATTGACTGGATTGAAGTGACGGTATTTTATGATGATCAACAGCAAGATTGGGATCTCCAGAGTTTTACTGTTGTACTACCAAGACAATGAAATTATTATGTAGCATTCTTGTTGTAAATGCGTGTTTGTTTTATAAAATAAAATAAAAATAAATATATTAAAAACCATTAGTCTATTGAACATATCTTAATTTATTAAAAACTGGCAATCCATTAAAAGTTATTTCAACCATCAAAAATCATTAATCTATCAAAATTAATTAACCTATTAAACATCATTATAGTCTAGTCAATGTAGCTCAAATTTTGGCCAAACCCGTCATTAATTGCAAAAGAAACGAGATCTCGTTTCAATTATGTTAGATATCGCCGAGTCAAAACCCTTCTCACCATAAGAATTAAGGCAATTTTTCCTAACCTGTTGCCACCAAAATCAGCAGCTGCGAAGTACCATAGTCTGTGTGTCTACCATCAAACCCAAGAGTGACATGAGTACACACTGAATGCTGAGGACTGGAGATAGAAGTTCTCACATGGAAAGTTTAAATCAGTCATCTTTGACCTAGCTAATGCACCAAAATCGTTGTTAGCTCTAGTATGGTGTAGGTACAAGTCAGTTTGTTAAACCTGAGTTGCACATTCCGCCGGCATGAATTTCAATGCTCACCTGCTTATTCCGGGTGTAAAGTTATTTATCGCGCAATTCAATCTGACTGAAATTAGAAGTTTTATTATTGGTATTTTTCAGATATTGCATAGACATCTTTGGCAAAGCAGTACATCGGAGATGTTAAATGGGAATGTGTTATTGACCTTCAATGCCAGCTATGAAGAGGGTGCCGGCTAGTTATAATTTGCTAGTGTGATGGAGAGGGAATCAGTAAATCCATTTAAGAAATAAAATGGTTATGGGTACCCAACTAGGTTAACCTAATTATAGCCATACAGTAATTACCTACTTGCCTACTGCTTGGGAAATATTTGTTTGTATTAATTAATTTAGTGTTCTATACATTTTCATGTAAGTATATATACCTGAAATAAAATGTATTATTGTTAGTAAGGTTGTTACTTTATTTTTTGAATTAATTCTAGTTTGTACGATTTTCTTTGTTGAATTATTACAAACATTAAAACTAATATGACATTAGATTTGTACTTAAGGCCACAGCTTAGCCCTTGTATCATGATAGCCTCCATATAATGTCTATCCAACCCAGTTAAAATTATCCTGCTGTTTGTCTTCATTTAGTTATAAACATAAATAAATAAAAATTCAAATAAAAAATAACAAAAAACTACTAATCAAGAAAAAATGTTTATATACAAACAAGCTACGGCTCTACGCCATTGCGCGTGATCTGAAGCGGGGGGCTTCAATATATGCATTTATTATTTTTTCCAGTTAAAGTTCATCTATTTTGACAAACGATAACTGATATAAAATTAAAAAGCATCAGCTTTATAATGTCATATATTTTGTAATATTAAAAATGTTAACTATTTTATGGTAATGAACATTTTAAAGTAACCTATGGAAAAATCCTGTTTGCATTTAATATTTTTGTTAATTTCACAAAAACTTTACGTTGTAATTGAAATATATTTGCACCATTATTTCACCATCCGATATTGTAAGCTTACACCAAATATCATTATGATAGAAAAAGAAAAAACTTCGTAATAAATAAGAACGTGAAACTTGTGCGCGGTGTAAAAATTTCGTTTTAGTGCTGAATGATCGCGATTTATAGTGTGTTCCACTCGAAAGATTATTAGGGACTTTTAGTATGTTATGAAAGAGATTCTTCTGAACAAATCTATATAGATTTTTTTTGTATTGCAATTAATGACAGGTCATTTCGTAATTTGACTAGACTATTAATCTATTAGAAATCATTAGTCTATTAAAAATCATTGAATCTATTAAAGCCATGTAATCTATTAAACGTTTTGTCAGTTATTAAAAGCAATTTTTTTTATTTTGAAAATAATTTTTTTTAAACGAGAAAAAGAAGAAGTAGGATAAAAAGATTTAAAAAAATTCCTTAAACATCAAGGAGTTTTTTTTAAATTACTTTTACCTGTTTTAGGGATTTCCGCAAAATTTAGCTTATGAATTCTTAATTGTTAATTTCAAGTTTTAAACAAATATTTTCTAATGAATAAATTTCCTTTTACAAATTACTTTTGTAAAAAATTGATATTTAATTTGGGTCATTAATTATTTTAGAAATCTTCGTTTAATGTTTTTCTCAACAAATTTTTTCCTTTCTTAAAACGTTTCAAGATATGGTAATGTTAATTGATCCGATACCATACAAAAAGACCTTGATTACTGAACCTTCTAAGAACTATGCTCTGTTTAATTTACAAATTAAATATACATTGGTTAACTATAGTCATGCTATGAATGTCTTACATTACAAACATAATAGTTTATTAGTGAGGTATTTCCATAAAGCTAGGAAAGTGAATTATAAATGAAAGAAATGCATTGCGTCATCATGTGTATGATGTGGCTAATTTTTTATTTTTTATTTTTAATGGCCATTCAAACTTGAAAATACTATAAAAAATTATTATAATATAATAGTGTTTAGGGTTAATCATGTTAGTGAATGTGTCTGTCTGTTTCACTTATAAAGTTTCATTTTCAATTAGTTTAGTGTATTGTTTTAGCGTTAGCTTCTTACATATATGGTAGTCATGACCGAATTACTAGTTTGTTGGTGTTGTATATTATTGTTAAATTACGTGGTATGAAGTAGTTAGCATCACTCTTTACCTTCATAACATATCAGATATTCAAACATATAATGTTGCAAGTTATAATTTGTACAAATAGCCGCATTCGTTCTGCAAAAGGCTCTGCAGTCTTAACACATGTATTATATTTTGAGGAGTTTCAGAAATAATTCACTGTTCGTTCAATGAGCCAAAATACAATAAATGAATAGTATTATTTAAACATGAAACTAAAATGTTTAAAATTGTTGTTGTTGTAAATAACATATAATACAGGAAAAAAGTCACGGAAATAAAACTAAATACAACCAAAATAAAAACTAAAATAACAAAAACCAAATAAATAAAATAACAAAAAATGAATACAAATAAAAATAAAGTTATCGACAGAACTGATATATATTAACTATAACTAAAACAAACTCCCGATACAGTTTAGTACTCTTAGTACTCTCAGTACTCGATCTTTCCCGTTGAAACTAGTAACACAAATGGAAGATTAATGAATGAAGTCGCGAAGTTTTGTGCGATTTTGAAAAAGTTGACTTAAACGGGTGAGATTAACAATACAATGTCATAGAGCTCATTAGTTCTTTGAAAACTGAAAAAGTGTAATTTATGGCACTTCACTTTGCTTATAAAGTTGTTTAAATGTTTGTTTACTTATTTAAAATATCAACTTGAACACGTTTAAGCGAAATAAAAAAGTTTTCATTGGTACACAATCAATTTATTTGTGCTTGTGAGGATTTGAGAGATTATGATTAAGCTTAACTTTTTTAATTGCCTTCGTTACCTATATTTATAGTCTGTATGTTGGATTTGAAATTATCTTTATATAATGTTTTCGAGCATATAAACACATTTCGTTGTAATGCAAATGTTTACTTATAAATTAACATACATTTATTAAGCTGTGTTTGAAAAAAACAGCTTCTATAAACAACCTCTCATTGTTGGTATTGCTGTTGTTGGTGGTGGTGCTCGGACGGTGAATGATTTTATGGACTCTATGAAAAAAAACATTGAATAGATATGTTTGTTTAGATGAAGATAAAAAGCATTCCATTCTACACTGGTGCCACACAGTATTTACATACAGCTTATAAGAAAGTTTAAATTCATGGTTAACTGAGATGTTTTGTTTGAAGGCTTAGAGAAAGATTTTTCCAAAACACATGAAAGAACGTAAATTCTAAGAAGCATGACAAATTTTCCCCCAAAATTTATGTTTTTTTTCAAAATCTCGACATTTTAGGAGTTTTTAGACTTGGCCAATTTATCTTAGAATTCATGGTTAACCAAAATCTTTTTTTTAAATAAAAAGATGATTTTACTGGAAACAAATGAAAAAAACAGTTTTATTATCGTATTAAAATAAATAATTGTATTAAAACAATACATAATTTTAGAAAATTTTTCAACATACAATCAGGGCTTTTAATGCGTAGCTTTTCTCGTGCTTATTTAACTAATGATTTAATGCACATGACAGACGATTTCGGAACATTCAATAAGTGCTGTTTTCAATGATAACTTACTTTTTGGCAACCATTCATAGTCAACCCATAAACGATTAATATTTTTTCATTGCTAGAAATGAATTTAAATTTTGCTTAATCGTATAAGAATATGCTAGTATTATATTTTGCTCGTCAAATCATAATTATGAGCTTTGAACAATATACGATGTTAATATATAAAACAAAATAAAATTAGCACGGCATTGTAAATAGCTTATGAAATACAATATTAAGTTTGCAGTCAAGAGTGAATGAAATTAATACTATTGTTTTACAAAATTTCACTGTGCACAAGAAATATGCATAGTGAAAACCTGTTATATAAAACATTAAATAGTATAACATATAATGAAACTTTAAACAGTACTAAAATATAATTACAAACAGAGTTTATAACATATATAAAAAAAACTGTCAGTATACCTTAAAGTAAAATAACATTTATACGAATATGTAAGATAGTCAGATTGTAATGGAATTGAAAATACTAGATACGATAAATATTTTGAAGGGTGTGTTTTAATTGCCAGGTGAAATATATGCAAGATATTGGAAGAATTTATTATTCCATTTGTTGTATCTTTGAATTCGGATTTGGAATAAAACAGGTAACTGGATTTGCATTTTCTAAAAGAAATAATAAACTCATAGAAAACGTATATAAGAAATTGTACATATCATAATATACTTGAAAAAATGTAATGTTATTATTATTTTTTAATTATTAAAACTTAGTTTATTGATCTATGTACTGTATACTAAAAAAAGTTTAATTGTTAGTATATAGTTTATATTATATGACGATAATTTGAAATTCGTTTATTTAAACTAAATGGAAAACATTCCAAAAAAACACTTTTGGAAATAAAAAACAAAATTATAAACATTTGGGATTGTCAAAAATGGAAAGAACAGTTTTGGGATATTATAAAGCAAATAGATTGTCAAAATCATTTGTTCTTTTCTGAACAAAAAAAGTTGAATGTTTTATTTTTATATTTGAACTTTATTTTCATTACTTATGCTAAAAGTTTTATTTTATTTTAATCTCATTAGCAGATTCCATCACTCGAAATATATTTTGCACTACTGATTAAGCTCTGTAAAAAGACAACCTGTAGCCCATGGATACAGGATTCATTTATCTAAATGTCGGTCCAAAGTCATGGTTCCAGTGTACCGCAGCGCCTTCACACTAGCTGTCATAATTTTATTGAAGGAGAGTCACAATCTTATTCTTGATACCAGCTAGGCCAATGTCTTTTGAAGAGACATAGCTCTTAAAGGACTTTGCATTTTTAATTGAATATTGGTACACACGATTGAACTTTTTACTACATTCGCTTAAGGCAGAGGAGGAAACCGCAGCCCGAGTGCAAAATGTGCACTGAGACGTGCACCGGTGCCCTGTAACAAAATCATGATTGTTTTAAGCTGGCTTAAAAAATTCCTTATCCTAACGAAACTTGAAGAAAACAGTGACAAAGAGCTATGGATATTTGACAATTTGATATTTAGCTACTTTAGCTTAATAGTTTATGGAAACGTATGACTAATTATACAGGTGACATTTCACTTAGGTTTGAATTAATTTATTGTATTTTAATTTTATGTCGAAGCATTTTCATATAACATGAGTTCGTGTTTCATGGGCAATCGTGATTGTTTGGAATAATGTACGTATAATCACGGTCCCATTGCATCCATTACATTATTATGTTTTTGTAATCTTTAACTATTTATGTTTGCACTCATGTCATGTGAAGTGTAACGTGGAGGTAGGATGGCTAATTGTTGGGAGTGTATAGGTATTCATAATTATCATTCTAAATTCTCAATTTGTTCAACTTAATTGGGATTTAGATCAGTTCTAAACAGTTTCACAAGTCTTTTATAAATTTCGGCCATTTGCTTCACATGTCGTACAAAGATCCAATTTCCAGGGTAATTCTGTGTTTGCGGTGTATTCACTGTAGCCTAATGTGGAAATACAAAAATATAAGGTATTCACTAATTATAAACTGTATGTTTGCCCAAGCGTAGTCTACTGTCTTCCTCACAGCAGTCAAATCAACCAAGTTTCAATGTTTCTGTTTCAGATCACTTATAAACAAACTATGAGCATCAGTAAAAACCAGAAAACATTAACTCTAAAGAGGAATGGAGAATTAAATATTGTCTTACTTGGTATATTGAAATTACTGTTTGTGTTATTTATTGGCAAAAGCTGCGCATGGTAAAGGAATTCAACTTAAAACGGCACTTATTACTTTAACCGTTTCTTGTAACACCGGTGATAAATAAGTATAATGGCTTACTCCATCGTATGTAACATCAGTGATACAAAACAAGTTAGTTTATGTTTTGATACATGAATACAGGCAAATATATGCACATTATATCTACCTTATCTAAGTTACTTGTAACCACATTCATGCGCAGAATATCTGCCTTATCTAAGTGATTTGTAATGATATTCATGGGCAGTATATCTGCGTTGTCTAAGCGATTTGTAATGACATATATGCGCAGTATATCTGCGTTATCTAAGTGATTTGTAATGACATATATGCGCAGTATATCTGCGTTATCATTATATAGGATTTTAATGACATGTGTATCTGATTTATCTAAACGAAGGGCTATGTTGGCAACTACCCTACCCACATTTATCATTTTTTCTTAAAAAGTTATCTGAGAATAAAAAGGATAATTTTCTTCTTGTTTCTGAAATATATATATGTATATTTCATGTGGATTATGCTATGTTGGAGAAACTAACAACTTTGTTAGAAGAATGAACCAACATAGATATGATATTAGAAGATTCAAAGATGATAGTCCAATCGTAAAATATATGACAGAGAATGAAAATTATGACATATTTAAACGAAAACTAATTGAATCAATATTTATCCAACAGTCCAATAATTTTAATCATAACCAATGTTCTTACAATTCAGACAGCTTTTCAAGAAAACTTGTAACGACGCATATTCCGAAGATCAAAAAGATAATCTAACAACATTTCAACATAACATTAGTTTGTGATTGTGTATGCCTGACTTCAAATTAATTTGTGTGGTTCTGTATACATGACTACGGAATTTTGTTAATCTTACTTGACTTTGTTAAACATTTTGAAGTAAGTTGAAGAAGGGTGGGTCACCCCCCTAAATGTACTTTGTTTTTATTGTTTTTAACGAAATAAAAAACATTTTTTATATTGTGATAATGAATCTTGTGCTGCTTAAGAAACTAGTAATTTAGTTTACAGATTAATATATATATATATGTAAATATAAATAACAATCACCAAGTTTGTTCATGTTTTTTTAATTTGATACCTTACCTATTTATGTATACTAACAATCTATAAACCATCATTGGCGTATAGTTGATTATAATGTACAAATATGTAAAAATATTTTTCTTAAGGCAATTTTTATAAATATTGGCAGATATGAAATTGAAAAACGTATCGCTTTTGTTTTCATATAATTACGTATAATTATACTTACAATTAATTGCTAAATGATGATAATTATATGTGTCAAAATGGTCATTCATTAAACTAACGCCGACAAACCACAACTATTTATCGTTAGTAATCCCAGAGAACACCACAATAATGTCAAGTTAATTATGTACGCTGATATGCATAGATATTGCGGAGGTAAAATAGATAAATAAGTATGATAAGGATAAGGATAATTTTATGACTGGGTATAGGAAATATCTTCGTTAACACTTAAAAATTTACAAGCCATAGGTTATTTCATAAATAAATTGTTTCTTTACGAAATGAAGGCTTAGTTTTATGTTTCTAGCATTATTATTATAATTAACATTCTGGTTCCAAATCGATAAACCTTTTTCTTATTTTTTGAATGAAACGCTAGTAATAAATAATGTTACCCTAATTACGTTAACATACTATAAAATGGAGTTGTTTTAGTGCTTTCTTTATTGTCAATAAATTTTATATTATGAAAGGCATTACATTGAACAATAGAGTTAACATCATTAAAAAACGAGTAATTTAGTTTAACAACAGCCTGCAACGTTTTAATCATCTGTTTTATTGGTAATATTACTCTCACTATTATTGCTATCATCATTATTATTGTTTTGTTAAGTTCATATTATTTTTGTTAGTACAATAACTTTCATTAATACTGTTGAATATACTATTATTAGTTTACGTAGCTACTGTCATTATGAATAACAGTATTTTAGTATTTATATTAACATTAGTATTTTCATTAGTATTGATATTGTTATTATTATTATTTGTATTAATAGCATTATTATTATCATTACTTTTATATTACCACTAGTGTGTATTGCGAGCGAAACGAAGCATTTGTTAAATGCTACCTATTTTTGTTTTGACTTTCTCTCCTTTGTTTTGAACGGCGTTTTTTATCGTACATGCTGTACAGTTGGATAAGGCTTCATTGTTCATGTGGTTTGAAGAGCGAACCCTGGAC
>JARUHE010328514.1:0-11027 GCA_031471125.1 Archaeomysis grebnitzkii | reverse complement strand
AAATATATAATATATATAAACATAAATAAATTCAAGAAAAAAAAATATAATGCAAAAATATGCGGTTGCTTAACAGGTAGAAAGAAGAAAATGTTTGGATGTTGGAAGGAACAAAAATGTTTCTTTAACAACGTTGGATATAAAAGACAAACATAATTTCTTGTCTTCAAAGTGAATTGTTTTAACAAGAGACGTTCTATTCAATTAGTTGAGTGGGAAACTCTGCCAATATTTAAATTGGGAAACTCTCTGCCAATATTTAAATTGGGAACTCCTTGACAGTATTCAAATTGGGAACTCCTTGTCAGTATTCAAATTGGGAACTCCATGACAATATTTAAATTGAGAGCTCTCTGACAATATTTAAATTGGGAACTCCTTGTCAGTATTCAAATTGGGAACTCCTTGTCAGTATTCAAATTGGGAACTCCATGACAATATTTAAATTGAGTGCTCTCTGCCAATATTTAAATTGGGAACTCCTTGACAATATTTAAATTGGGAACCCCATGACAGTATTCAAATTGGGAACTCCATGGCAATGTTTAAATTGGGAACTCTATGACTATTTAAATTGGGAACTCTATGACAATATTTAAATTGGGAACTCCATGACAATATTTAAATTGGGAACTCCATGACTATTTAAATTTGGAACTCCTTGACAGTATTCAAATTGGGAACTCCATGACATTATTCAAATTGGGAACTCCATGACAATATTTAAATTGAGAACTCCATGACAATATTTAAATTGGGAACTCCATGACAATATTTAGATTGAGAGCTCTCTAACAATATTTTAATTGGGAGTATTCTTACCAATATTTAAATTGGAGGGAAAGTTAAAAGTTTACAAACAAATTCATCGTTTCAAAGTATGAAAACAGATTTTAAACATTAAATTTTATATTAAAAAAAGAAATTTCAAAATCAACATTTTTTTTGTTATATTAATCTCAAAGTTTGTTTAATCTTCAGACTTTTTCAAAATGGTTGAACAGGTTTCATTAAATTGAAAAATGATTATAATTTAAATCAGCATAAAAAGCGAATTTGTTTTCAATATAAAATGAAGGAAGTTTGTAATAATCATCAATCATTTTTGATACTTTACTTAACATGTCAAATTTGTTCTTAAACATTGTATGATGATGAATAAATAATCGTTTTTATGTAGTTAATCATTTTTTATTTAAATAACTTTTTAAGATGAATTGCCAAAATCTTTCAATATTGTTAACTTTGGACCTCATTCATGAAAGATTGAACTTGAATTTTTTTAAACTAATAAGCTATAGAATGTTGGTCAAATAAAACAATTTCATGTACGAGTTATTATGTGTAAAAATTCTATGGAGTGACTGTTTGTTCGTCCATTCTAGAAGACCAAACCACACTTCAACTTCAGTATCGAAGGCATACTTTTTGAAGGAGAAATTAAATGAATTTGATGTAATTTAAAAGAGTCTGGCCTTCAAAAACCCCAATGTAAAAATGTTTTTTAAGAGTAGCTACCGTATGGAGCGAGAACCAGGTCAGGTAAGTTTACACTGAGCTTGGATTAAGTTGAAAAGACCTTTGTTTGATTAGAGTATAGTCGAAATAAGGTTTGGTGAACCTTAGGTTAGGTGAGGTTCAAGTTGTATTTAAGTTGTTTTTATTATAGCTTTGATGTGACATTTTCTTCATAAGTGGAAATGTTTTTAACCAATTACAAAAACAATTCATGTTTATGACAATTCTGAAAACTTCATTGAATGAAATGAGCTTTTTCAGTGAAATATTAATCACTTCATTAAAGTCCTACAAATAAAAATAAAAAATAATTTTTTTTATTTTAAATTAAATTGAATAATGAAGCTAATTACTTAATTACTTTGTTGAAAATAAAAATGAAACCATTTAATTAAACTTTCAGTTTTTTATCCTGTTTCATAGTTTTAGATTTTAAAACATTTTTTTTCAATTTTTTTAAATAAATGGATCAGTCATTAAATACAATGCACCTGAAGGTGTATTTGAACAGCTGAGAACATCAAAGAAATAAATAAATCTATTATTTTGTATAGTAAATAAAAATATTTAGGTAAACAAAATATAATAGACAATAAAAACAATTTTAAATACTATAAGTTGAGTAGATATATTTAAAATTACAACCTTCATTAAATAATTTAGTAGAACTCAAATTTTATATTTCAATCCAAAAATTGTTTTAATTTGACATAATTCGTTTTCACTTAGTTTTTTGAATATATAAACACACTACCTACTTAAAATAATACATGGTTTAATGTTTACATATATTGCACATTCAAAAGATCACACAATTTGAAGTTTAGGTGAAACTTTCAAATCCAAATTCAGAAATATTCAATTTTAGTTGAACAATTTTGATAATATAGGCAATGGAAACGCTAATATAGTAAACCTAGTAGCTTTTTCGATCAAGAAAGAATAAATTTGATGCACCATTATTTTTTTCTATATTTGCATGACCCAATTTTGGTTAATTCCGATCCAAAACTAATTCACAATTGATTTGATGTCAATTTAAAATACTTGTGGCATGGTTTGGAATGAGGGAGGGAAACAGTTGGGATAATCAATTCACATTTATGCAGGCAAACTAAGAACAGAACAACTAAGAAATGTCAATCAATGGTAATTATGATAACTTTTTTCAGCCAATCACAACGAACTGGCAGTAGTGACGTCACGGTAACGTGACTACTTCGAATATGTTGGTTGGCTGGTTTGTCTTTAAACTGAAAAGCCAATCAACCAACATATTCGAAGCAGTCACGTGACAGTGGCGTCACCACTGTCAGATAGTTGTGATTGGTTGTAGAAATTTATTATAATTAGCATTGATTGACGTTTCTTAATTTACTGTATTTATAATATGTGAGTGTAAGGGTCGGAAGATTTTCTACCTATTCAAAACAGTTGAAATAAATTTTTGGGAACATTGAAAACAAAATCACAGCAGAAATAATGTCAACAAACCAACTAGAATATCAATACAACTCAGCGCTTGGTACTCTAATTGTAAGAGCAAAATCAAAATTTCAAATAAAAATTATATTTTCAAACATTTTGACTCCTTTCAAATAAATTTATGAAAATATTTGAATATCATCGGCGCTTCAATTTGAAATCATTTTCCAGTATAAACAAATTTTATTCCATCGTCTGCTTTTTCATACATATGACTTCAAATAATTTTTGTGTTTTTTATATGTAATATTTTCTTGTAATATCTTTGAAATGTCACATAAGTAACTATATATATAAGTCAAAATTAAAAAATAATACAGTATATATTTTTTACAATTTCCAAATTCAGATCATCTTACCAAGAACTATAAGAATTGATAAGACAAACATTAATTATTGGAATAACACTAATTGTGGTGTAATGAAAAAAAACATCATTGTATTTTGTAAAAATAATAGTTTACATTTAAATTTAACAATAAAATATCTTTATCTATGGGCGTGTTATAATGAAATAGGAATATACAAAAGCTTACTCACCATTAATTTAAGATTACCTACGAAATAAGGCTAAACAGAAATTATAACATTTATTAGGTTACTACTAAAGAAACCACTTCTTCTAAAAATTGTCAATTTACCTACAATATTCTCTAAAAACTTGAATTGTATAATTCAGAAAACATCCTTATAACTTGTATGGGTAGACATAGAGTATACTTGAAATGTGGTTTACAAAACCAAGTTTCGTTATAAACACTTTATATAATAAAACGTTCAATTATTTTATTGTAAATGTATGAATCAACAGGACGATATATTTATTAACATGAAGCTATTTTTATTTCAATTAACTTGTCAAAAACAGAAGATTTTAATTTTTCATTCACTCGCCAAGCTTTCATTTTTATTTCCACATTTTGATGATTACAATTTTTTTTATTTTGTTAGTCAGAAAAATATTTTTATAAAATTGTTTATTTTTTCTATTATATTTTAACTAAACTATGATTATAATAAAAAACAGGTTTTCTGTAAGATTTATTTTATTTTTTTCATCGATAAGGGTAATTAAGTAAAATTAGATGGTGGCTCAACAAAAAATAATTTTAGGTTTGTCTAAACGAATAACTAACTGGTACTGTTGGCCAAAAACAGCTAAAATATTATGCAAATACCCAGCTCTAAATAGTTTTATTGGTCATTATACAAATTTCAAACTTAAATGGATCGATTTTAGCAGAACTGAGGTAAGCTCCATGTTATTTGAATGCTAGTTACCTCACTTGTGCTATTGAATCGATAATAGCACAAGTGAGGTAAGCTCTGTTATTTGAATGTGGGTTACCTCACTTGTGCTAATGTCGGTCCAAATAAGCTTTATTTATAATGTTAATTGAATAATTTAAAACTGGTTAAGGTTAATTTGTGAAGCGGGACATAGATCGGTTAACATCCATTTGACGCGCTATATAAAAGCCTAAAACATTATTATTATATTATATTATTACTTGAAATAGTTTCTCAGTGACGAGGACTCTTATTTATTTGGCAATAATACCTGGTGGACATCACTAAAGTGTATATTCAACATCTAAACTGAAGCATACTTTGGATTTCTAAATTCAAGTTAAAACGTCAACATTCTTAAAAGTAAATAAAATATAATTGAGAATTGTTTTAGTCTTATAATAATAGTTATAATTTGATTGAAGCTAATTGTTCAGTAAAATTTAACCATCAATATGACCAATGCATGATAGTGTATGGATGGATAAAGCACAAGTGAGGTGAGCTCTATGTTATATTAATGTGGATTATCTCACTTGTGCTATTGACGATCCGTCTATTTTTCTACATGTTCAACTTCCAACATAAAACTGTTATGTAATATTTCTTTGTTTAATTTTTCAATCGATTAATTGTAAACTTTGTTGAACGAAGATAATATTTTTGTCAAAATTTTGTAATTTTTTGCAAACTGAACTTGATGTTAAAATAAAATAGGTTTACTACACGATTACCGACCGTATTTGTAATTGAGACACCCTAATGTTAATTGTAATGCACCATAATCCAATGCATAGAGTTAAACTTATGGGGTCGGCAATTAAAAACACGGTCGGTATTGATGCAACGATTCTCTAATCATAAATCTAAACACAATGTTCACATCAATGTAAAACAATCTGATTTATTTGAATTTGTCTGATTTCGTTTTTGCAATAAAGTGATTAGTTCAAGTCCGATGAAAAGAACTTCTGATACAAAGCATTTTAGGCTTCGTCTTTTGTTTTATCTAACGGTCGATTGTCTTTTGTTTTCGGACTTTAAAACTCGACGTTTGCCGGACATTGTTAATGTAGTTTTAAAATTTATTTTTATTTTAGATATTATTTATTTAAATTTAATCATATTTTTTAATTTATTTGATATAAATTATTTATAATTATGAAGAATTATTTTAAAGGACAAAATTAACGTTTTAAAAGTGTTAAATATTTGTTGAATAAGAAAGTTCGGAATGAATACAATTCATAATGATGAAGCTTTGTCTATCTCTTCATTTATTTTCTTCTACAATTAACAATCAAACAAACGTTAAAAGAACCGCCATTTTCTCATTTGAATTCTCTTTTACAATTTGAGGATTTTTTTATCTATGGTTTCGATTACAAATTTCTTTTCAACAAATTTTGCACAATTGTTTCTTATCTCTGAGAAAATCATTTTGCTGCGGAGGTATATTAATGTGGCTGACTTCTAAGTACTAAGGTCTCTGGTTCGATCCTGGAGCCATCCGATAAGAATATTGTAAGCAAAACTGCATCGTACTATTTATTTTTAATATATTCTGAACCTACAACAAGATTTATAATAAATTAAAATGTTTTTTAGGCTGTGACAAACAGCATCTATAAGCTACTGCTGATTGTTGGGGCGGTAGCGGCTTTTCTGAAAATTTGTTTTATGACTGCAACATTAGATAATAAATATAAGATAGTTGTTATGTCAATGATGTTATTGATCATAATGTTAGTTTATCGACAGAAAAAAATAGATTGTCAATCAATAATAACAAAAAACAAGTTAAATAGATTCTCTACTTCACTTACAGCTGAGAAACCGTTTAGCAAGTTTGTCCTTAACAAATAGTTTAAGACAAAAACCAACCATGATTATAACATACAAATATAACCAAAGTAAAGATTGGTTAATTTGAATGTATTGTTAAATAAAAAAGACTCTTAATTAACGTTTTATTATGAACATTATTGTAATACCATTTTAACTTTTTAAATAATTATTTTGGAGAATTTTTTCCATAGATGGATTAACCAAAAGTTTATAAAATATACAAACAAATTAATTTGGAAGTTTGAAAAGCAATAAACAAACAAACTAAATTATGAATGACGAATTAATTGCAAAATGAATCTGGAAGACTTATTCAAATTATTTGCAAAACACGATTCATACAAAACATGAAGAGAAAATAAAATAAAATAAGTAGATAAACTTATACACCAATAAAGAAATAAATAATTACATAAATAAATAAGTAAATAAACACATACATAAATAAACAAATAAATAAGCAAACAAATGAACATCAACGACGTTTCTTCTGTATAAACTCAAAAAGGACCAAGTCGATCCATATAATAATGAGCTCATCTGAGTTTAATTGCTTTTCCTCACCTAATTTGCATACATCATTATAAGCATTAAACATAAGCATTAAAACATAAGCATTAAACATACATCATTATGAGCTAACATCTCACTCGGAAAAATTAAGTTTACTAAAAATAATTCGGCAATGTTTGAACTTGAAACAAATATTCTAATAGTAATTATTTTCTTTTGCTTCGTCAGTGAAAATCATTGCTGTGATGTAAGAATCTTTTTTGAAGACTGGCAACGATGAATCGAAGTGAAAATAGAATACATCGACAATCTGAATTATTTTAGCCTCTCTGTAATTTATTTTCATCTGCAGATAAAATAAATGTGTAGCATGAAAACACATAATGATATATTGCTTGAGATTTTGGTACATAGGTAGGCAAATTAGAAGATTGTCCTTATGAAATAAGGATGGCAGACTTATTCTAAAGCAAACGATGCACTGTTTTTAAGCAAATAAAAATTAAAACTTTACAAAAAGTTGTTTCAAATGTTATTAAAAAAAAGATGAAACATAAATATAAAAGATAAAAGATAAATTGAAGAGAAAATTTAATTATAATTTTACTGGCATAAATGAGAGAAAATTGTTAAATTAAGCTGAAGGAAACAATTGAAGTTTTTCTTCACATTGATGCCCAAAAATTATAAAGATGAAAGTTTTCATCTAAGCTTGATCAATGGTATGCCAATTTTTTAACACAGGTTTATAAAAATGTTAGTTTTTAAATTATTTTTTCTTACATAAGCTGTATTAAATTTAGTACTAACGGATCACCTTTAGTTAATGTTCAAAAAGATCTTAAGTGTCAAAAAACATTTTTATGAAGTGAAAAAATGTTTTCCCAAATAAAACAAACTGAATATCAAGAACAGTTACCGTGTGTTTGTTTTTCTTTTATGTTAAATCTCTGAAATATTATCCACTTTACTGTGTTTTTTTATAGCCATAGAAATTCCAATCTATATTTATGGATTTCAAAGATATATTCAGTATCACTTTTCTTTATATTCTTTCGTATAGCATTTTTATTGTCTTGTCAACACAACGTTTTCTTCCCATACAATTTAAAAGAAATATTTTATCTCAACATTAAAGCTTATATTCACTACAATTATGTCTTCTTATTAATGTAATTTGCTAATTTGATAAGATTAATATTTGTCTTTATTACAAATGACAGTTTTGTATTTTAGAGTTATTCAGAAACCAGTAAGCAATGCTCATCACAAAACAATACTTTTTAAATGTTAAAGTTCATACATAAGATTATTTGATTTTTGCTTGCTTGTGAATAAGTATAATATGCTGTTGTTTTGGTTATTAGAAAATTGATTTAATGTTTTTAACATTTTAACACAAATGATTAATAATTGTCAAATGTTTCAAGATTATTTTTATTGTTTTTAATACTCTTATAGGGCTGCTCAACATAATATTCTTTTCTTTATTGAACATTTACTAAAACAACCAATAATAAAGAACATTACATAAAATGCATTTATGTATAGAATTTCCTTAATTCTCTAAAACATTAACAAACAAATATTTAAAAATAATCAATATCACAGAAATGTTGTACTTTGAAAGGTACTTTTTAAAATACTCCTTTATTTTATAAACTTTCTTAACCATATGTCTATTTAGTAAGTTGAACATTTAATTTTTAATTTTGAAGAGTTAATTCTATATAAAAACACTTTGCTTCTCGATAATATAAATATATGTAACAATATGTTCAACCGAGAATTTAGTTAATTTTTTAATAAAAAAATTCTGACACAAATAACCAACAACCCTTACTAAGTTGCAGAAGTTTGTTATCTTCGTAGCTGAGGATCACGTTAGAGATGGTGTTGTTTTATTAATTTATTTGTGTCAGGTTGTAATTGTTGAATAATTCTTTAATAATGTCGATAAACTTTATCCATCATTGCTTTATTAATATGTAACAAAATATATTTTTTTTTATTCTTTTGTATTCAAATACATTTGGAATAGCTTGGATCACTACATTATTCAATGTTCCCAGCCTCATATAATGTTTGACTCCAATATAACTTTGCAAACATTTTGCATCTCATGTTTAGTAAGCAAAATGATATTTATAATTAAATAAAATAATAAAAAACAGAATAAAAATTGTTGTAACACATTATTGTAGTTCTATATACTCCATTATAACTATCAAGTAGACAGATTACCCAACTGTAAATAAATAATCAAAAGTTACAAACATAATGTTATGTAGAATAAAATATGAAAATGCAACATAATAAGACATTTAAAAAACACTAAAAGTTTAATAAAAACAACGTGTAATCTATATCCAATCATCCTACATAAAAACTCTTATTGAACTCATCAGAAAATAAAGATTTCAGATGTAAAGTTGATATTATTTTAATTATTCCTCATTTATTATTATTATATTCTCATCATTTACCTTTAACACATCTAAGGTACAGACTTAACATTACAAATTATCCTCTGTAAATGTAAAAACCAGTAAAGTAACTAAAAACATGGTGACACTTGTTTTTGTAGGGTGTTCATAATTAATTTTAATACATATCTATTATATAATGCAGAGTCGTGTATAAGGATAAGTGTGTGTGTGTATGAGTGTGTGTGCGTGCCTGCGTGTGTGTGTGTGTACGCACGTTAAAATGTAAGTGTGTGTATGTATGTGTGTGTGTGTACCACTGTAAGTCGATAGCGAAGCAGCCTAAAGTTTTGTACATTGTTCTTGGAATAGGCATGCGCTTAAAAACAATGTGATTTGGAAGGCAATACATTATTGAATGGCAATGCAATTTCAATGGCAATGCAATTTCAATGGCAACGTTTGGTATCAATGGTTCAGTTTGATGTCGAGCGCTAACTTACAGGAGGTTGACTATACCACCAATGTATAGAAAATAAAAAAGTTGATGGCCAAAATGTTTTGATGTTTTTTTTGTACAATGTCAGACGCCAATTTTTACATAACAGTTTTTAATCTTCTTTAGTTCATGCTCAAAATTGACTTATTTACCAATCTTCAAACTATACTCCAACGTGGGTTACACACTGCTAGTAGTAAATTAGCTTAAATTATAATGGTGTTGATAATTTAAATACAAACATGCATCATTAAACAAATTTTAAGAAAAATAATTGACAGAATAAAAACAAAGACAAATTGATACATCCAAATGTCATACAATAAGCCGCCCGCCAATATTTCATGCACAAATACTCCGTAGGTAGAAATGTCTATTAATTATTTGTGTAAACATATTCCGCTAGAAAAAGTAGTTCCCAATTTGTCTTGTCTAATCAGCTGTCAGTTGAACTAAATTAGTTTTTTAGTTTGAACAATGAATGAACTGATTGAAGTAAGGTTTAACTTTCTAAATTGGGTTTAATGTTTATTATGGTTCCTTTTAAACACTTTGATAAATTGTTAGATAGTAAAAAAATGTATTACATATTTTTAAATGTTTATAATAGTTGTAGTTAACATGTCTGCGAAAAACCCATAGGTTGGTTAGTATGTATAACAAAAATGTAATGTTGAAGTGCTATAATTTTTTAAAAGCTATAGGTTAAGTATTTTATTAAACTTTTAATACTTTTTCATCTGATTATTATCCAAATAAAATATTTAAATTCTGAATGGGCGGAGTTTGCAGACTGAAATTAAGTTCATTTATCGAATAAAATTATTTTGTTTTAAAAACAAAACTTTATTCGTAGTAGATATTGTTGATTTGTTTTCTGTGGCATAGAAACTTTTATTGTTGGTGACGTCATTTAAACATACACAAGTTATTCAAAAATCATTACATACTTTTTTGCTTAGGCCTTATTGAATATAATTAAAATTATTCAAAAGCCTTGATCAAGATAATAATTGTATTGGTATGTCTTGAGTGAAAAATTCTCAACCTGATACGTCTTCATTATCCAGGTAAGTTTTAGCTCTCAATGTAACATTAGATGTGTTCCTTTATATTTTATTCGTGATGGTTGTCAAAAATATGTCTAAAAAATTAAAGTTGTCTGTACCTTCAAAAGGATTTTCAAGAACAACGGTTTTTAAATCTTTAGGATCCAACGCAAACATTTTTAGTTTTTGTTGTGAATCAACATCACGCAGTGTTATGCAGCAAAAAAACCTTATAAGTACTTTGATTATAAGATATCGAAGAAAAGAGAACGTTATTTGATGGTATGTATATATATATATATATATATATATATATGTATATATATATCAAGTTTCTTCAGCTAGTTCAAATTTTTATTATCAACATTTAGTTCAGTAAACAACAGGATAGGTAAAGAC
>JARUHE010328503.1:0-11027 GCA_031471125.1 Archaeomysis grebnitzkii | reverse complement strand
ATATATAACAATTAACAATCATTTATTTTAAATGCTATCCTTTGCATAAAATTTATAACTTCACAAATTGTTTTCCTCTATCTGTGAACTTCTATTTCGTGATCTAATCCATGCATGCAAATGAATGACGTCATGAAATTGTTTTTAGTGCATCAATTTAATCGAAAGTTTAAAAATACAAAATCGAATTATTTAATTAAAGTTACTTATTCTGACAACCATTAAACTTGAATATTCTTTTAGTATCTGTTACTGGACACCCCGTGCGGTGGGATACTTGGTCTTAGATGAGGAGATTACTTTTAATTAAGACGTTGAGCCGTAATGAATTCAACACAATGACTTGGGATGAAAAATAAATCAGCCAATTCTTGGATGCCCTTCCCTCCAATAGGTCCTTGACCGATCCACTTTTTTACAAATTTTCTTTTTAATTTATTTTAAAGTTTGATTTTTGACTAATTTTTTAATTGTTTTTTAATTTCAATGAGTCCTGTAAGACATATTTGTTAAGATTTTTAAAACTCAAAAATAGTTTGATTAAAAAAATAGTTGCCATAGCAAAATTATTTATAATCATGCGATCTTTGATTCATTTTCAAAATATGTTCATTCTAATGTTAAGATTTCTTATTAATTTGATTACTTCAATAAAATAAAATTTAACAATTAAATTATGATTTTTGTTTTCATACGATACAAAAATGACTTGGATCAATTAACATTAGTTTGATTGATATAAAAAACATATCTCGTGAGCATGATGTATACAAATAAAAATATTTCTTAATTAAATGTTGATTATATTATACACGAACTAAATGTGTGCATTGTTCAATTAAATTAAACCGTAATTCATTGTATGCATTACATATTAGTTTAAGTTTTCGATTAAGCAATTAGGAGTTTAAGTTATACGTAATATTCAATGGCAATATAAATGAACATAAAGTACATATTTACAACAAAACGATGAATGAAATAACAATGAACATGATCACAAACAAAACAAAAACAAAAAAGAATCATTTGTGTTTGAAAATCTTTTTAAGAGAATCGAACTCCGACAGATCCATTAAACGTGTGAACAACGACACAATTGAGGTCAGTGTTGGTGTCGGTAATTATTTGTCCTCAGGCCGTTAAAATAGGCCTCAGTGGCAGGCCGTTGAAATAGGCCTCAGTGGTAGGCCAACGTGGCATTCTCGCTGTCAAAGAGGCTTTTGAGGCCAATTTTCCACACCTTGATCACATCGAGTAAAATTAACGTTTTAATGGCCGCCTTGATTGAATTTCCAGGTATGAGTTCCGTTGGAAATAATAACAATTTTGTTTTCGATTGAGACGTTCGTTTGATTTATTTGTTTTTTTTTGTTCTGTTCGTTGTTTGGTGCTTTATTGAGTTGTTTTTACGGGTTTTTAGAATTTAAAAGAGTTGAAGACATTGCTGTTATCAATAAATGTTGAAGTAAGGAAATTAGTTAATTTAGCTCAACAATGTAGAATTTAACAACTCTGGTTACTTTCCCACCACTAAATCAGTTAAATTAACAGCTACTTAAAGCCATGATTGAGTAGCTCAACATGGCTTTATACCTTTTCAGTTTCATATTGTAAGTTTACCCCGGCTTGAAGAAAGCGCCATATTTCATATAGATATCTTTAGAATACTTATAACTGGAGATGGGTAGTAGTTTTAGGGTTGATATGTGAAGCGGGAATATATATACATAAATATTTATATGTGTGTGTGCAGACATATATATATTTGAAAAACTAAATTACTAGTTTCTTATATATATATATAATTAGTTTTACTCAACAAAAACATTTAAAAATCAATTTTTCTTGTTTTAGGCTGGAAGAAAACGGGCGGCAAAAAAGCGCATCAAACGACCTCCATTCCCGCCCAGGTGATTACTCGGCAACAAACAATTTTCTGAAGAAGAAGTTGCCGCCTTACCCAATCAGAGTACAGGACGGCCAGTCGCTTTATCCAATCAGCGTTCAGAAAACCCAACCACCGCTAAATTATCTGCCGAAGCAAAACTACTACAACGGCTTTGAGGACACGAGCAGCGTTGGTTCCTGGGTTCCCTACCATAGCGAGGGAGTTCACCGACACGACCAAGGGAAACACGAGTTGACCGAAGATGGTCAGGGACAGAGGGATTACCTCAGCTACGGAGGGCCTTACCTGCACTCGGCCTCACCCAACGATGTGCTCAATGTGAGTCTCTCTTCCCAGCCATGGGACGCGACTCTCTGGGATCACCCCCTTGATCCGGACGTCTGCAGGACTTTGGCGGGACTGACCAGGTCGCAACAACACCTTTGCCACAAGTGAGTTTAGTTTTATTTTGCTTTTTTTATTACAGGTCGTCTTACACGAGAGGGAGCCACGCAACTGTTTACCCGAGTTGGTACTGTTTGAACCTCCACTTCAATGAGTACAGCTTTTAAGAAGACGTTTTGGGGACAGAACCTTGCATCAAAGCTGAGGGGCGAGATATACTAGGATATTGCGTTGGGTGGGAAAGTCACGTGTAAAGTGAACTCGCCTGATGGAAGAGTGTAGTATGGCTCCGCCCCTTAGGCTTTATAAAGCGTTCTGTCCCCCCAAAAATGCTCAATGGGTGTACTTGCTGAGGTGGGCAGAGCTAACATTGTCATCGAGAGTGGGTAGTCCATGGCTTACCCTCGTGTAAATCAACTTTTGTGGTTATGAAAAAAAATTATAGCCCTTTTTTGGTTCAAGAACTCCCCCACTTCACAATCAAATTGGTCTCGCTTATCCTGATACTAAAATTGATTCAAATTAATTAATTAATTCAGCAAAGTTTGGCATTAGTCTACTTTATTGGTGCAAATAAATTACAATAGGCTTTATTTTTTCAAATAGGTTTTAAAAACATTTAAAATTAATTAAATAAAAAAAAATTCTCCAGGTACAAAGACGTTGCGGGAGCGGCAGCGGTAGGTCTGGCGATTTCGGTGCGTGAATGCCGGAGACAATTGGCGCACAAGAGATGGAACTGCACGGCGTTGAGCACCAACAGCAACAATCCCCACACGGCCCCCGTCATGACAAAAGGTGTGTGATGGAAAATGTTTGTAACGTTTTAAAGCAATTTAAAATATTACAAAATGTTTCAAAGCATTATAAAATGTTTGGAAGTATTACAAAATGTTTCAAAGCATTATAAAATGTTTGGAAGTATTACAAAATGTTTCAAAGCATTATGAAATGTTTGGAAGTATTACAAAATGTTTCAAAGCATTATACAATTTTTGGAAGTATTATACAATTTTTGGAAGTATTATAAAATGTTTGGAAGTATTATAAAATGTTTGGAAGTATTATACATTTTTTAGAAGTATTACAAAATGTTTCAAAGCATTATAAAATGTTTGGAAGTATTATGTTAAAATAGTATTATGTTGCACAGTATTATAAAGGGATGTAAAAAGTTTTGAATAATTTAAATTTTCTGAATTATTGTCATGAATGCATTTTAATGTGAGATAGGCTATAGTATTTCAAGTGATATAAAGTTTAATAAAGTCTTATGTTGTTAAAGAAAAATACCTTTGGTATGGTATTATCCAATGATGTAAAGTATTTAAATGAGTTGCTTCTACATATATAAGTTAATATAAAGCCGTATAAGATATAATGTAATATGAAGCTGTGTAAAATAAAATAAAGTTTTGTAAAATGACATTAGATGACACAACATTGATACATTGTTTGAAATATAATTTAATAGAAAATTAATAAAAAAAAATTTAAGTTCATACATTTGAGTTTGTTTGATTTTGTTTCTTAAACTTTCAAATGCATAAAATGTTTTGTGTTCCAAAATTTAAAAGAACAATACAAAATGCTAAAAGTAAAGGTTAAACTGTGCATTAAAATCAATGAAAAAACAATATGAAACTATATCAGATTGAAAACACGTTAATAACATTACATTGAAACCAATTTTAGCTTTATATTGAAAACATTTTTAGATACTCGACAGAATATTTTAAAATAAATAGTTTTATTAAAATCAATTTATATAAAAAACTTTTCGAATGGTGAAATAATTGTTTTTGCCCAATTTATTTATTATTTTTGTATATGTAAAAGTATGAATTATTGCAATAATTGGGAAGTTTTAACAAAAAAAATTATAAACAACATATTTTGGTGAATGTCTTCCCAGATACACCTTTGTAGAGGAGCTTACGACAAAGTAGATCAAGTTGTCTCTAACTAACAATTTGCTATAATTATTCCTATTTATGCCCGCATAATCTAAATATTAACCAACTAAACCGATAAGAACCAAGGCATGAAACATAATTTACAAAACAAACATTCGAGCTCAAAACCCACCATTAAGTGCTGAATAGTTATAACCCTAAAAGTTCGCTTAAGATTTGCGTTTTTAATTCCCATAAAACTTGCGAGTGTGAAAGATGTCCCATTAGTTGCTAAAGTGAGGACAAACAAGGACCAAACTTGGTTAATATTGAGTTGTTTGTCCTGCCCAAACAATCATGATTTGGCTACACTTTAACAAAACACTGATCCTTGACTCAATAAAAATACATTTTCTTTGAGTTGAACCTTTTAATAACGATTGTGACGTAATGGTAATAATTAATATGGATTTTTTTCAATACTAACTCAAATGTATTTCCATCCTAATAACAATAGTTGTTTGACCATTATGCGTTTAAATGATGTTTATAATTAATTTTATTAATAAATTAAAATATCGGTAAGCGATAAATTTATGAAAAATATATTTATCCATTTTTATTTAATTTGTTCATGTAAAATATTTACGTTCGTGCAAAATCTCAACTTTCGTGAAACTTGAAAAAAAAACTATTAACTGACATGGGAAATTATTAAATTTTAAAATTATTTCGCTTTTGAAATAATTTATATTGAGAAATTTCAAAATTAAAAATAGTTAAAAACTTTGAATTACAATTCAAACAATAGAAAAAAACTAATTTGTGTCTTAACGAGACCTCCATTTCCCAGTTAATAAGTTTTTTTTTCAATAAAAAATAAACATTCAAAGGGTCGTTACATCAACACGTAAATCGAAAGTGAAAATGGCGCCACATTCCAAAAAAACATTGCCTTAACTTTTCAAGTTTCCATAAAATTGAAAAGCAAACATAATTTGAGCTGAAACAATCAGTCGATGTTTGTCGAACGTTTTGTTTCCAATAAAAAAGATAAGAAAATGATCGGCAAACAGATTAGAATGAAGTGACGCCCTCGTGATACACTTGTTTGACTGACGCCCTGTCATTCATTAATGTCACCCACTGTTCAAACATTTGATTCGTTGGGTCACTTGTAAGTACATTTGTGTTGGTAAATATTGTTCACATTGGTAATGATTTTTTGGATTCAGTTTTTATTATTTATTTATTCTGGTATATTAATATTCAAGTGTAGTATATTAGTGATCAAATATATTACTATGTTTTATTATATTATAGGAATGTATTTACTAGTATTAAAGTATATTGTATACTATTTTAGTGATCATATATATTACTATGCAATTTATTTGTTTAGAAGAATGCGCTGGTATGTTACCAATATAGTGTGTTGTTGTTATAGAACATTAGTATTTAAAGTTGTTTTGGCATAATAGTATGCTAATATATTTTTAATATTTTAAATTTTTCTTATCAAAACAAAAATATTTCGTAACCAAGGTTAATATATAATTAACAAATTATAGAAGAAAATGTAAAATAATTTTCATAAATGTTTCCATAAACCTCCCCAGTCCACTCCTCAAAGGACAAAGCAAATGAATAACGATTCATTGAACTGTAAACTTTTTTAAATTTATGCCAGCAAACTTTTTCTTGTTATTTTTCTAGATTTAGCTACTAATACAACCCAATAAAAGCTTATAGGTTTTCAAATTCGTAAAATTATTTCATATTTTAAAACCGGATTTTGTATTAATGTTTATAAGAATATTATAACATTATTATAATGGTTTACCAATTAAAATTTATAAAATTAAATTAGTTTATTCTTAAGAATATTACAATGTAATGTAAGGAATATTAATCTCGGTATTGTTAAAAAATATAATTAATTACTTCAAATAGTTTACTTCACGTCTAAGATGAAATGTTTTAACCATGTTTGGTCTTTTAGGCTCAACACATTTTCTTGTTGCTCTAATCACTTCAGTTTTGCCGCCCCCCACAGTGTGAAATATGACCTCGGTGTAATTAATATTTGATCGGAATTCTAATGTGGAGATAACCTTGCAAAACCGGTGATACATACGTGTATTGCTTAATTCCATCTTATGTAACACCAGTGATACAAATCAAGTTGGTTTATGTTTCAATACATGTATAAATTTATTAAAAATATAAACCAATTTTTTTTGTACCACTGCACTGGTGTTAAATAAGATAGAATAAGCCATTAGACTTGTATATCACCAGTGTTACAAGAAACGGTTAAAGTGTTAAACAAAATATTTTTTTTATGGTTATATTTAGTTTCATAAAAAGTGAACAGTTCTTAGAAGCCAAAAATATTACTTTTTTTTTTAAAGTTTTTAAAAATGTATTTATTCATTCTATAGTTTGTAATTTTTGGTTAGATTTGAACTTATTTTTTTTAAAACTAAACCAATCTGTACAATCAAGAAAAATAGACCAGATAAAATATAAAGGAATTAAGATACTAAAACATTTTTAGCGGAGTTATATTACTCTTGACTGTTGTTAGGGATTTGTGGACTTGTTTTTTTCAAAAGTAAACTAAACTTTTTTTTATTTTTAGTTTTACAGCAATAATTATTTAACACAAATTATGAATGATCCATCTTAAATACATTTTTCTGCAAAACGTAAATTTATTGAAACGTTTTTATGCTGCTTTTGAACTTGTATTTTTTCCAAAGTAGACTAAACATTTTTTTTGTTTTACAACAATAGTTGTTTAACACAAATGAAAGATATACATTTTAAATGACCCATCTTAATTAAATTTCTCTGCCAAACTTGAATTTGTTGAAAGAACTACATTTTTATATTGACTTGTTGAGTTCAGAGCAATGATTTAAGATTTCGCTAGAAACCGTAGGGGTTGGTTATGTATTATTTATTTTAATAATACTTTAAATAACAATATGTGAATACAATATCAATTATTATTGCACTCCTATAGCATTTTTTATTTCAATTACATTTTAATTTCAATATTACAATTTTTCACCTTTATTATCTCTATTATTGTTAGAATAAAGAAACATATTGTTACAATTAAAAAAATTAAAATTAAAAAACAATATAAAAGTTTTGGAAACTCAAAATATTTATCTTTCCAAGAAAAACATTTTTTTTATATGGCTATTTTTATACTTATGTTTCCAGACATTCTGGACATCCCATTGTCTATAGATAATGTAAGGCGAACAATTAAAATCAGACAGCCCATCTTTTCATTACAAAATTTGTATTTAAAAAAATATTAAATTGAAACAAAATCTATGAATGCTTATATGTTTTTTTGTTCAATTTAGCTAATACTTATTTTTATTTATAAATTTAAAAAAATATTAAACATTAAGTTGTAAATAAATCATCATTCAGCTGATCCATAAAAACATTTCTTATTCAATCCTATAAAAGTTTGTAGAAAATTGTATTTAGTCTTTATGAATCGTGTTCAAATCTTATACATCTCAATTCGTCAATGTATTCCGGGTAGCCACGAAAATATATAAATGTATATTTTCGTTGAGATATCTCTCGTTAAATTTATTAATTTGCTTAACGAATGTTTTTGATCATTAGGCAAATTATAAATGAGCTTATTATTGTTTATTGTTTCCTTAACTAGTTTTGCTAGCGTCGTATAACATGTTCACAAGGAAAGGTATATTATGACAATGGTTAACATATATAAATATACAGAAGTTAAAGTTTCTACCATTAAGTATAAAAAATAGATTTTATAAATTAATACACTAATATATTTTATTAGAAATCATCCTTGGATTGCTAAACAAGCACGAAGGAAAATAATTGTAGACAAAACAACAATACTATCTAAATATCAAAATGCTAAGCAATTGGAAACTATAGAAGAAATCTTTATTAAAGAACATCAACCTAATATAAATCTACACAACGTGAAATTAAGTGGTATTCTTAAGCTCTTTCCTCCATTGTTATATTAATTTGTAACTTATTTTCTTTATATTTAATTGTATAAGCTTTACCTTTTGTATATTTATATATTTCAACAATTGTAATAATATAACTCTCTCTGTGAACATGTTAAACGACACTTAAAATTAGTTTAACTCTACGGTGTATCGTAGAATGATTTTGTAATATTTTTCATAGTTTAGTTTATATTTATTTTTCCGACTTATATTCTTTTTCATTAAGGAATAATAATTTCAAATAAAGGGTTCCCTTTTTTCTTCATGAAACCAAAACTACAAAATTATGCATAAACTGCTTTACAAATAATTTGTTACAAAACGTAAAATGTATCCTTTGTATTCTTGATTTTGCAATAAACTTTTTTCGAGTAAAGCAATTGATCTTAGTGAGGTTCAGTGTAAAACCTCTGTATTTCTTGAAAAACAATAATGTTCCAAGTTTAGATATATGTTAAAAGGGATTAACAAACTATTTATTGTAGAATGTAACCTCACGTTTAGGGTAAGTTGCCGAAATGCGTCCACCTATCAAACAAACTATAATAGTTTCCTTCAAAACTTGTTCAAGTTTGTAAACAGTATATCGTTAGAAGTTACGCACGATTTTTGATAAACTAAAGGTATTGCAAACAAATAAAATCTAATTTATTATAACATACATGAACTTTAAATCATAGGTGGAGGCAGTTCGCGGATGGACGCATTTCGGCAACTTACCTTAGAAATATTTTTTTTAATTTCTACAAATAAAAACAAAATGAAACGAAACCAAAAATAAAGATTTAACATTTCAGGCTTCAGCGAGAGTGCCCTTGGACACGCAATCACAGCAGCAGGAGTGACACACAGCGTGGCTCGAGCCTGCTCAGCCGGGAGACTGTCCACGTGCTATTGCGGAGAGGTGAGCTAGAACTTAATTCATTGTTTTGCGGGCATAAATGGGAACAAATATTCTAGATACTTTCCTCAGCCGTATAGGTTTCGCTCTTAAGCAAAATGTTTTTCTACGAAAATGACTGATATAATATAGTCACTATACACTTTAGTCAAAGATTATTGTGTATCATACATTATTATGGAATTAATTTGATATTTTATTAAATTAATTAATTTTATTCCAACAAGTTGTTTTTCACAAATAAATAAACATAACATAAACATAATCTCTTCGCTAACAATCTGCGATTCACAATTCAAGGTTCGCGGGAAACAGGCGTGGAAATGGTCAGGTTGCCATGACAACACCAGATTTGGCGCCAAATTCTCCAGAATGTTTTTGGACGTGAGAGAGCGGGCGCGCGACATCATTTCGTTCACGCACCTCTACAATAATGAAGTTGGAAGGAAGGTGAGAAAAACATTTTCCTATTTAAATATTAATAAATGTATATGTATGTAATGTATGTATGTTTGTATGTAATGTATGTATGTATGTATGTATGTATGTATGTATATATGTATATAATACTAAGACAGTTTCAATTACATTTTTGATTATTGAATAAAATAAGCAAACACCAACATGTTTCTATTTTAAAGATTAAGTTTATTGAATAATTTGAAACTTTAAAATTCAAATAGTTAAACCGATTGATGAGGACTCACATTGAGAGATGCCGCGATAGTAACTTAATCACAGTTCAATAAAATAAAACTCATGATACATTGTTATTATTATAATTAATTTAGTATTTTTATTAAGTTGGTATTGTTATTAATATTTTTATTATTTTTTTTATTATTAGCATACTATTATTATGCTGTGTTTAGAAACCAGCTTCTATAGCCTACCTTTGATAGTTGTTGGAGCGGCGCATCCTTTGGACTTTAACTAAAGCTTGCCATTTTTCAAAATAATAAAATGATCTTACAGAAAAGTTTGTTTAAAACTTACATTTTAAAGAAAATTAAAATTCATGCTTAATCGATATTTACAGCTGAAGGCTTAATTAGAGAAAAATTAATTGAAACCAAATTAAAGAACTTGAGATTTTAAGGTAGAATACCTTGAAGACGTTTTGCAAAAAATAGATTTCTTTCAATAACGGACATTTTAGGAGTTTTTATATTTCGTCAATTATTCATCAAAATATTCATCAAACTCATGGTTAACCAAGAATTTTGTTTGAAGGTTTAGAGAAAATTGTATTAGAAGAAGTTGAAAAAAAGGTAAATTTATTAATGTACAGAAATGTATTGAACAATTACACAGCTTTCAATGCGTAACATTTAGTCGTGCTAAATTGTTATAATTATTAGTGTTGAAATGTTATTAGTACTATCGATCATGATTATTATTAATATAACTAATATTATAATAATTTTTGATTTGCAGGTCGTTAGGAGAAACAGAAGAGTGCAGTGCAAATGCCACGGAATGTCAGGCTCGTGTGAAATAAGGACTTGCTGGAAATCGACTCCAGATTTTATGGAAGTTGCCGAAATCCTGGTGAAAAAGTACGAGGAGGCGGAGTCTGCTGGAAGGGCCGTTTTGGGAAACAACGCCAACACTGCCAGAAGATTTCGACCGAATCGGAGGTGAGCAATTTTGAGGAAACTGTTTTAGGAACATTTTCTTATGGTAAAACTTAACTTTGGGAGCACTATTCTGCAGTTTAGCTAAAGTGTATACAAATATATTACGACTAGAGCACCATAATGCTAGATTACCTGAGGTAATCTTGAAGGATTGAGTTAAGTTTTAGACAAAAATGTAGAACAGCCCTCCCAATATAAAATGAATGAATCTCCAAACCCAGAGACCTAACGTAGCTCTCATATACTGAAACCCTTGAATAT
>JARUHE010328492.1:0-11027 GCA_031471125.1 Archaeomysis grebnitzkii | reverse complement strand
ATTTAAAAATTGAAATTGCACTGTTTGAACAAAAAATAGTCACCATTGTTCAAAAAGATTTTTTTGATTTTTAACTAAAGTTCATGTAATATTAATACTAAATGGAGAAACAAATACCTTTCATATTATTTAATGGCAAGCAGATACCATTATTTATATGTAAAAACCAAGCAATAATTATATAAATAACTTGTATTTATTAAGAGATTTATAAAACAAAATTTGCACTCTTGAACAAAATCCAACATAGAATTGATTTTTTCACTTAAAAAAACAATTAAAGTTCATAATATCATATTGCATACACTTGTATTTTTCTTGTAAAAACAAGCAGTAATTATATAGATATCATGCTTTTCTAAAGAAAAAAATTATATCTATAAATCAAAGTGTGCTAGAGAAGGAACTTAATAGGGCCACTGTTCAAGAGTGCATCAAATAGTAATGCCTTAGCTTTCACATTCCCACATTTTCCATCAAAAATTTGCTTAAGCTGCATAAATATATTCAAACTTAATAACTTCTAATTAGCTTAATTACGTTTATATTAATAATTTCAAGAACATAAATTACAAGATCAAAATTGGTGAAGAAAGAAGATGTTTGCACACCTGTGATGCATTGTTCAGTTCCATTACGTCATTACATGAGCTACCTACAGGGGTTATTTATTTTATTTTTAATTTGAGTGAAATCTAAATTTTTTCATACAAAAGGTATGTAACTTTAACTAAAAGTTACGAAAGAATGTTCATGTGTAATGAAAATAAGTTTTATATGAATTACTGATAGGTTTAGCTAATTTGTGTTTTGAAAATTGAAAGGTCTTATCAGGAAATATTTAATCCCCGGCTATGAGTTTTAAATGTCTTTTAAAAAGTATTTGTCTCACATTTATTTTCTAAATTATTACATTGCGAATACATAATAATATTTTAAATGAAAACACCTGACATATTATGCTATATGACAATTCAATTGTATTGACAGTTGCTGGCTCCAGGAGGGCGATGGGGTGGCCACTTTACCTCGTAGTCCAAATGTGGGCTCAGGGGATGCCATAAAGTCATTTGAAGTGTTAATTTGCTGGAACTTGGATGTGAAATCCATGAATAAAAATGTCAGTGTGGGTTATGTTTAAAGCTTTAAATGATATTTGTTCGACATGAAATTATAAAAGCGACAATTGATGAATTATATTAGTTTCTTGTGATTAATGATGGGTGTTTAATTATATTAAAATATTTTGAAATATATGATATTAGTATTGTTAGGCTAGCAGCTGCAGTTAACTTGTACAGTTATTGTCGGTATTTATTATTAAGTTGTTTTTTCTTTTTTTCTTATCAGTATTTGTTATTGCTATTGATAAATATTGTTTTTCATTTTTGTTTTTATTTATTTATTGTTCTTCATTTTTTATTTTATTGTTTTATTTGTTATTGTTCTTTTTTATTGATATTGTTATTGTTATCATTATTTTATTGTTATTCTATAAGTGTCATTATTTTCTTACAACTTTACTGAATACATAAAATTTAGGTGGCAACATTGCCACATAAGGTTCTGAATATGTGCCACATGAGTCCATGGCCAAAACTAAAGCAACAGCCTGTTTGTGGATTGATGCATCCATCTGTATCCAATCGTAACCAATGATGGCTCATGGATTACTTTTTTGAACCTAATTATTTTAATGCAGGCCATTACTTTAAAAAGAATTGAAGCAGAGTGTATTTGTTTTCAATTTTCAGCTAAATACCATCATGAAAATGAAAAATTTTGAATTAATTGTCAAACATTCATAGATAATATAAAAGTAGGCATATTCCTATTTCAGGCATGATATTCAGTTCTAGTAACACTTAACTTGTTAACCGTGAAGTGTCCCCCAAGCACACCTGGCGACATAAGTTGCCAGAGGGCCTTTTGTCTATCTACGACTGTCACTACAGCTTATTAAGAGTGCCTGTAGATTTGACTTACTTTCATGATTTCTCCACTTTGTTGATAACATTTCTGCTGAGTGTGAAGCAAATGCTATTAGAAGAACGCTGGGTGAAAATCAACCATTGATTGACTAAATATCTGTAAAATTCAGAGAAAACTATGTTCGTTGGAAAAACATTGCTTTAGTTGAATCATTGCTAGGCTAGAAAGGAAGGCTTTCATTTGTGTAGTATATCCCGACAAAAAGGAAGCTCAATTTGGAATAAAACTTTATAAATTATGTGAGAGTGATACAAGGTAACTGAGGGTATGTATGAAATAATATTATTTACACAGGAAGAGATACACAATATGTTGAGAAATACAAAAATCTCCCACCCTCTGATAAAATAGTTTATTCCCTTTGTGATAAATGCTATTGCTTGTACATAGACAATTTCTAAACAAGTCCAGCAATGGCCAATACTTTAGATGAGAGACCAACAGATTGCATTATATTTGTATGATGTTTCTGTGCATATATTATGAATGGAAATAAGTGAGCGTGCATATTCATTGTGCAGTGGAGACGTGTGATGCAACCCATTGTATTGCAGGGATGGTGTAGATGTGACACATTCATTCGGCCGTTAACTCATTATAGCCTAGCGTTGCATATATGCAACGCAACACTTATTCATTTTTAAACTACAAAAAGGATCCCCCTAGTGCCTGGTGATGCACATATGCAATACATGTTTTTTTTATGTTTGTCATTGTCAATATCTTTTAAAGGAAAACAAAACTGTATTAATGTTCTTTGTAGTTTGTTCAATATTATTTTTAATAAAAAAATAAAATGTAAAAATAGAAATTAATTCCAGCGCTAAAGGGTTAACAGGTTGACAATAATTAACAACGTAAAATTTGTAAAGTTTTTATTTCTCCAATGGCAAGCCTGCAGGGTTTATGTTACCAATCTATTCACTTGAGAATTGATTAGATTATCATAGATTCACTAAAATAGGAAATTGCCCAAAAGTATTTTATTAAGGAAAAAAAACTTCAAATATTTACTATTGTTAGCAGCAGAGTGTCATTTTTATCGAGTGTTCCGTTAGGAAAAAATTCTATATAGGTTTTATTTTTCCGTCGTCGTCTGCACCTGAAATCAATTAGTGTTAAAACAACTTTATATTAAGAGTTAGAGAACTTCCATAAACAAAAGTTGTTTGTCTTAACTTTCCAGCCAATATTGTTATAAATATTTCTTTTTTAAAAATCAACATTTAAGAAGTTATAACCAAAAAACCCTCAATTTTTAACTCTAAAAAATTTTGAGCAAAAGTTTAAAGTTTTTTGTTTGAAGAGTTACAAAAAAATATATTGAAGAAAAGTTTTTTATTATGACCATCCAATCAAAATTCCCAGGAGTAATTTTTTTTGAAATATTCACCTTAAAAAAGCTATAGTCAAAAACAGAGTTTTTGGACTCTGAAAAAATTTGAGCAAAAGTTTAAAGTTTTTTAATTGAAGAATTACATATAATTTTGTTGAACAAAAGTTGTTTGTTACGACTATATAACAAATATTGTCATAGGTATTTTTGTTGAAAAATTATATTTATGGAGTTATAGCCAAAAACAGGATTTGTGGAAACATCCTAATTTTCACCTAAAAAATAAAGTTTTTAATTTATTTGAAAAGTTTTATTGAAGAAATGTTATTTATAACGACCATCTAACCAATATGATCGGAAGTATTATTTTTACAAAAATCAATATTTACGGAGTTATAGCCAAAAAACCCTCGTTTTTAAACTAAAAAAAATTGAGCAAAAGTTTAAAGTTTTTTATTTGAAGAGTTACAGAAAATTTTATTGAACAAAAGTTGTTTATGATAACCATCTAACCAACATTACCAAGAAAATTTTTTTTCATAAAATAAATATTTATTAAATTATAGCCACGCGAGATTGCAGGTCATCATGGCTAGTTGATTTGGTATTTTTGGACTGGAATTTTTTTTTCATGTTTTGTTTTATATATATATGTATGGATCAACGGATTTGAAATGAAGTACACATAAAAAGTCTCTGAGGGGATTTATTCTAAAATGATGTTTTCTCACTTTGTAACACCATTTTTGATCTGATATTTGTAGACGCGAAAAAAAATTTTAACAATTTTTTTTATGTTTTGTTTTTATTTATGCATCAATGGATTGGAAATGAAGTACACCTAAATAGTCTCTTAAGTGAATTTTTGATAAAATGATGTTTTCTCATTTTGTAACACCATTTTTGATTTGACATTTTTAGAAAGAATTTTTTTTTATAGTTACTGAATGAATCGTCGCGAGACATTTTAACCGTCCGGTTCTTGGATTACTAGTTATTATAAATTAATAAATTTTTCAACAGATTGAAAACCTAATTCATGATGGCAAATCAAGATGAAGACATTAGCTTGAATAATCAACAATGGGAGTTGAGTAAAGAGAATATTCTTCCATTGAAGCATGGTAGAAAGGCAGCTGTTTTAACTGCAGTTCTGGATGGGTCAAAACAAACTGCTATGAACCAGCAAAAACAGTAAGGCATTTTACAATTTGTTGATAACGTTTTGTTTCTAAGAACAAATCAATTTTCAATAATTGATGATGGCCATTTTTGTTTTGTTGGAAGGTCTAAACAAATAAAAAATTTCCATGAAAGTTTTGACTTTGTTTTTCATATCTATTATTCAAACTATTCAACTCTTCAACACCTGAATAATTGTTGGCATAAGTTGACAAAATACAATAGAAATTACATTTAAAAGAAGCTTTATCAAATACCACTTTCATCCCAATAAACATTGAATGATCATGTTATAATTTTATGGGAAATGCTCCAAAATGAAAGTGAATGACCAATAAGAACTTTGAAGAATTTTTTGACATCCAATCTGGAGCAGATTATTGCATAAATTTGTCATTGTTACCTCTATAGGCGTACAGTAAATAATTACTGATCATCACGTAGTATAAATTTAATTGGGTTTTATTTTCCAGTGAATTTGAAATGGAGTTGAGGGCATACACTGGAGATGATCCTTTGGAAGTCTGGTATAAATACATTTTATGGACTGAACAAAACTATCCCAAAGGTGGTAAGGATGGGGACCTGAAGAAATTAATTGACAGCTGCTTGAGAACTTTTTACAAAACAAAATTGAATGAAAAGTATAACAACGATGCTCGATACTTGCAACTATTGATGAAATATGTAAGTGTTTCTGTTTATAATCTTTTATTCAACATGATTACCAATTATAACTTCTTTTTTTTAGGGAAGTTCTAATGTGGGAGCACCATTTATGTGTTATTAGCAGGTTTTGCTTAAATATCATCTATACTTTTTAATTATTTTTTAATATTCAATTGATTATTCATTTTAATGAATTTATTTTATTTTTGTCATTAATATTTCTTCTTTCATTCACTTAAAAAAAATGGTAAAAAAGTTTTTCACATGTTTTCGTTTTATTTATGCACCAATAGATTGAAAATGAAGTTAATCTAAATAGTCTCTACGGTGAATTTGTGTACATAGCTTGTGCCATTGTGCAAATTAATTTCATTTAAATACTATGGTTTACAAAAATTATTTATAATCTTTGGCACAGTTCTGGTATGTGATATCCAACCTAAATAAATGATTTAAACTTGTTACAGGCATCCTTATCAGTAAATCCAATAGACGCTTACGAAACGTTCATTAACAGAGGAATGTGCACAGATTTGGCCGAGCTTTACATTGCATATGCTTGGGAGTTGGAAAAAGTGATGAATTTCAAGAAAGCAAACAGTGTTTTCCAGAAAGCTGTTGAGCAAGGAGTAAAACCATTCAGCGAACTTGAAGCTGCTTTCAGGTGAATATATTTTTATTGTAAAACAGATTGGCATCCAACTCGGACAATCGATTGTGTGGCCTTGTTGTTGTGGTACATCAGCTGTTTCCAACTTTAATTTTGGTGGGTGGGTGTGGGAAAGTATTAGCACTTAAAACCAACCACCTTATTTCAGATTCTTGAACTGGAGTTTCAAAAATTAGCTCTCTACTATGTTCACATTCTTTGTCATTCATAAAATGGGTATCATTGAGCTCCTCTTTACATACATTTAGTTGTCACTACATATGGCGAATTTAAATTCACCATTATTTCATTTTAAACATGGTGTATTCTTTTTACTAGATCCTAAAATTGTATGATCAAAATCTAGGCTTGTTTTACTCCCTTTGTCAGTGATATTTATTAGAGGTGTACCGAAGCCAGAATTTTTCCAAAGCTGAAGCTTGGGCTTCGGCGGATATTGCAGGCTTTGAATATATAGAGTATGGACATATAGCCTTAATATTTATATTAATTATATTATTATTTTGGGGGCAGAGATAAAAGGGTATAACCTTCAGATTTATAAATACAAGTCAATGAAGAAAGAATGTCACTTATTTTTTATTAATAAAATTGAATGAATATATATTTCATATATATTAAATGATAATTGCTCTAATAAATATTGAGGCTCCTTTTGAAAAAAATTAGTTGATGAACGACATAACAATGCAATAATTTCAATAAACATAAGTTTTATAAAACATTTATTTAAGAAACATTATTCCTATCTATCATGTATGATAAATGATCATTGCATGATAATTGCTCTAAAATAAAAAGTGTTTAGTCTACTTTTGAAAAAACACAAGTTTGTAAACTCCATACTAACAAAAACTCCTAACAATTTTTCTTTTTACAATATTGCTTAGACTGTGTGCAAAGCAATTAATGTTCATAGCTAGTAATCCATGAACTGAACGGTTCAAATGTCTTGTGACTTAGAAAAAAATGATGAAAATATTATTTTTAGGAAAACATTATATCAAAAATTCACCTTACAGACTATTCACGTATATTATGTATCACTTTGTGACACCATTTTTGATTTTATATATTATTAGATAATTTTTTTTAAAGTTATGGAATGAGTCATCGCGAGACATTTGAACCATCCGGTTCGTGGATTACTAGTTTATATTTTTGTTATTTAATTTTTCACAAATTTATACAGCATAATTTCTAAGCCAAATAGTGCTATTATCATTAATTTAAACTTTCACCAACAATTTTTTAATCTTCTCTAGAAATTTCCAAGCAAGAGTAGCGAAAAAAACAGTAGAAGGTACTATGCCAGAAAACTCGGCTGATGAATCCTCTCGAGGAGTTTTGTCTACACTGAAACCTCTTGGAGCCAAACACAAAGCTCCCATTGACAGAGCACACAACACGCTGAAAGATGGTCCTGGCAAAGTCATGTCGGAGAAACCAATGCTCAACCAGAAGGCTCCAAAGTTTCAGATACTTTCGGTAAGATTTGCCTTTTTTCCAACATTAAAATCATTCAACAAAAATGTATTTTTTTCGAGTGTGCATAGCAAAGCTCTACATAGGCGTAGCAATTCTGATATCGTTGTTGTTGTCGACCCCACTCCCTCCTCATGTCGGAGGGTCCAGCCCTCACCCCAGCAGGTCCGACAACCGGACAAGCAGCCCTGCCACTCCTAATCGGTCTGTCCAGAGAGCCTCTGGAGCCAAGTCCGATCGTACATGCATGTATGTGAAGAGGTGTGTGGTGCTGGCACAGCGGACAGTTTGGTGTAATGTGTGTAAATATTTTTGTAGTCGTAGGGATTTGTTTGTCCTCAGCTGTGCCAGTCGGAGTGTTTGCTCGTTGTTGTTTATGGCTGGTGCTTGTGTGTTGATATGTTTCTTGTGTTGTTTTATTGTTTGATGTGGAGTTGTGTCCTGGTTGGTTGTGTAATTATTGTAGTTGTCAAAAATGGTTTGTTTCATGTGTCTTGGGTTTGTCGGGTGTTGGGTGCGTGATTGAAGTGGGTGGTGTGGATATTGTGTTTTTTTCTGAATTGAGAGGCATGCAGTTGTGAGGTGCGTTTGTATTGGTAGAATTTTGTTTTTTCGTGTAGGTGTTATATGTTTGTGTCAAGAGTGCAGCCTATGGCTGTTTGGATGGTCTGAAGTGTGTTAAATGTTTATTTTATTATGGTTTGTGTAATGGTTTTGTATGTAGTGAGTATAGTTTCTTTGGTTTTCCCCCAATATGTGGTGGTGAGGGTCTTCAGCATGTTTAGGGTGGTTTTGTTAGGGTATCCATCATACGGATACACTATTACAAAAGTAAATTTTGGCAGAACTGAACAAAACGTAGTCACTCCATTAAACTAGGCTATGGTTACTTGACACATTCATTTTTTTATTTGAATTTTAAAAGGTGCATATTTTTGTTTGATTTGTTTACCAATTTATGAAGTGTATATAAATGATCTCTGAGGTGAATCTGGTTAAATGATGTTTTCCTACTTAGTAACAACCCTTTTGATTGGAATTCGTGATAATGGGACACACAATTTCTATTTTATTTTAAATGTTAAGTTTCTGAATGATTGCAATAAGTTTGAACCATTTCGTTTTTTAACTATTTAACTATCCCATTATGTATATTATAATTGTCGAGCAAGTGAAAGGAAGTTGAGGTTTAGCAGTTGCTTTTCCAAAATTCCCACAATTTAAAAGTTTTTGTTTATAGATTAAAAATAGATTATTCTCTATAAATTTTTTAGTGAAATTCATATTTTTGATATTGGCTATTTAATGCTTTCATTTTGAGACTTGAAATAATGTTGTATAATTTCGTTTGAAACAAATGTAAAAGTATTTATTTGAAATACTACAGCACATTTTAGTATAGTAATCTACTAATCAATGTAGCTATTAAATAGACACTCAATATTAAACCCAATTTTTGTTTGCTTCAGTACCCCTTATGTTTTATATGTCCAATCATAAAAAAACAATAAATTATGATTTTTTTCTTACTTCATCACATGTAATATTTATTTGGTTTCTCTATTGTGTAATTATATTTGTAGGATGAAAATGGGGAGATAATAAACTCTACAAAGACTGCTAGTCAATCAAGTAAATGTCCTGTTCAAATGCTGGCCCCACAAAAAGAAAACAAAGTTGACCCATCTCGATGGACCAAAAATAAAAGTGCCCAAAAAGCTGCTAATGTTGTCCCAATAGATGAAGTCAAGAATATCCAAAGACTTCCTTTCAGGCTACATAAAGATACCAAAGAAGAAATTGCAGATAATCTTCCTCAGAAAACACCTTCAAAGCTACCAAATGTACTTGTGGATCTTAAATCGAAGCTATATGGTGATTGGCAAACTCCTTTGTTTCTAGCAGAACCATACAACCCAAATGTGCAAGTCTGTTACCCAAAGGATAAAGTTTATTGTGGCACAGAAGAGTTCTCTTTAGAAGAGATTCGTGCAGCTTTGTATTTCAAAAAAGCCATTCAGATTAAAGAAACGGAAAAACCATATCTTGACAAAATTGCTGAAATGGAGGCAACAATTAAGCGTCAACAAGAAGAACTTGCATTGCTGAAAAATAAAACTGATCTTGAAGCAGAACCAATAAATTGCAATAATGAAATTCAAGATAATGTTTCATTAAAAAGTGAACAGAAAGTGTCTGATGAGAAGCACGAATGTGGTAGCCCAGGTTTCGTAAAAATATTTCAGGATGAGCTTGAACCCTCTAATTTAACAGTTAACCATGCAGATATGTCAAGTTTTAAAATGCCAAACCCTGATATCTCGCTTAATCCAGTTGGAGATATGTCGAGCTTTAAGGTGGCTCCTCCAGATATCTCGCTTAATCCAGTCGGAAATATATCAAGTTTCAAAATGCCGAACCCAGATATCTCGCTTAATCCAGGCGGGGATATATCAATCTTTAAAATGCCTCTTCCTGATATCTCACTCAATCCAGTTGGGGATATGTCAAGCTTTAAAATGCCTCCTCCTGATATCTCACTTAATCCAGTCGGGGATATATCAAACCTGAAAGTGCTTCCTCATGGTATACGTGGAAAGAATGTTCAAAATCCTTTGTTAAAGACCTCAATGGTAGGTAGTGGAATAGACTTAGAACCATGTGTCTTTTCATTTGCAAATGTTTCCTTAGCACCAGCTGCAGATTTCTCAAATTTAAGCTTACACATGCAAGTACCAAACATTACTTTGAATGGTGACCTTCAAACGGTTGATGGAAATAGAGAAAATAATTCAATGAATAAAAGTGCTCACACATCCTGTCCTCCTTCCCCTACTGTCAATACCAAGTTTGCGGCAAAAATAATGACCGAGCTATTTGATATCACTTTGAGTAAAGACAAATCTAATGCTGACCAAAGTCAGGTTGAAGCTGCCCTACCCACAACAACACCGTTCACTATTTATCAAGATCCTAGCGACTCGAAGGAATCAAAAGTTTCTGAACCTGCATTCCAAATCTACAGTGATGAAATCCCAACAAATAATGAAGAATGTTCATCTCAACAAGCTTCTGCACCTGCATTCCAAATATATAGTGATGAAATCCCAACAAATAATAAAGATACTCCATTACAACAAATTGGTGAAATGCCAGTGAAGATAGATTCTAATTATGTAAGTATTATTCGAAAATGTTCTTTTTTTACTGAATTCAATTGTTTATTTCTGCCTATAGGATTCTCACTTTAGTAAAAGTATCGAGTTTTTGAATGAATTGCTTTTCTCTGGATTTGTACCTAACAACCTACTTCAAAGAAACTCTTCAATGTATTTTAAATCCAGTTGGTTCAAGGAACTAATAAGAATAAATGCTATTTTCTGTTGAGCATGGCATAGGTTTTACTTTTCTGTATCTGTGGCTTAAACTTTTGCAATGTAACATAATTTTAGGCTATCATATAATTTTCAGTTTATGATATATCATCATAATATACATGATTAGGAATATTTTTGATTAAATAATCAGTTTAATTAGAACAATATTAATATTTGTATGATTATTGGACAGCTTTATGTTGAGCATAACTTTTTTCTAAAAGTCTATTATAATTACACAACGGCCTTGACCACGTTGAAACACCGCTTCCCGTATGATCAGCGAAGTTAAGCAACGTTGGGTCTGGTTAGTACT
>JARUHE010328481.1:0-11028 GCA_031471125.1 Archaeomysis grebnitzkii | reverse complement strand
TGTGTGTGTGTGTGTGTGTGTGTGTGTGTGTGTGTGTGTGTGTGTGTGTGTGTGTGTGTGTGTGTGTGCCTTTGTGTGTGTGTGTGTGTGTGTGTGTGTGTGTGTGTGTGTGTGTGTGTGTGTGTGTGTGTGTGTGTATGTATGATTGTATGTGTAGATCTCTTGGTGTTTGTGTGTATGTATGTATATGTGTGCGTGGGTCTGTGTGTGTGTTTGTGTGTGTGTATATGTGTGTGCGTGTGCGTGTTTGTTTGTGTGTGGGTGTTTGTGTATGTGTTTGTTTGTATGTTGTTGGTTGTGTGGATGTGTGTCTGTTTGTGCGTGTGCAGTTTTATGTATGTGTGTATGTGTGTGTGTACGTGCGTTTGTGTGTATGTGTGTGCGTGTGTGTGTGTGTGTGTGTTTGCGTGTGTGTGTGTGTTTGTGTGTGTGTGTATGTGTGCGTGTTTGTGGTTATGTGTTTTTGTATATATGTGTGTGTGTCTATTTGTTTGGGTATGTGTCTGTGTGTATGTGTGTATGTGTGTATCTGCTTATTTGTTAGTGCATGTGTCTATATGTGTGTGTTTCTGTATATGTGTGTTTGGGTGTGTGGGTGTATGTGAGAGGGTGTTGGTGTTGGGTGGATGTGTGTGTGTGTGTGTGCGTTTGGATGTGGGTGTGTGTGTGGGTGTTTGAATGGATTGATGTGTGTGTGTATGTTGTATATGTGTTTGTATTTGTTTGAGTGTGTATCTGTGTTTGTGTGTGCGTGTGCGTTTTTTCTGCCTATGTGTGGGGGGGGGGGTGAATGTGCCCTTATTTGTTTGTGTATGTGCTTTCATATATGAAATAAATTTTTATTGCCACACAGAGCAAGGTTTATTTTGCCATCCTTAAAATGCAACAGATGGTTTTGATCAAAGTAGAAATCTATCTGAAGCTGTTTTTCATTTAGTTTTCTTTTATTTTAATTTTATGTCACCATACAAACAACATTTATGATTTTTTATAATGTTAATTTAGTTATTATTATTATTTCATTGATATGATCAATATTGTTATAATTATTTGTATCTTTATATTAGGTGTCATTATTGTTCATTAATTTTTTTAAATTAATTGTTCCTAAAATTATTTTTCTTACTGTTCTTTGTAATGTTATTGTTTTGCAGTTAGTTTTTACCATTGCCATTTTTTATTTGCTTTAATAACAAAAGTCTTAATCATCGAAATACAATTTCTAATATTTCTTCTATATTCCATGTTATATAGCTTCAGTCACTTATATAATACTATATATCAATCCCCTTTCAGTGGATAAGATCTTTCACTTGAAATTCTTGAAAATATTTTTTTAGCATTTACAACACAATATGTTGTTATTTATGTTGTCATGTTAATTTACCTTTACATAATAGCATTTGGTATATGTGGTATACACTACATATTTAAAGATACATTTTTTTTTGTGTAGGTAAATTGTTATATTGAGAATTATGGTTCTTTCATTGATCTGCTATCTTTTGAATAACGTTGGTGCCGATTCATAAAATTCTTCCATTAACACTTTAACTGTTTCTTGTAACACCGGTGATACATAAGTATAATGGCTTACTCTATTTTATGTAACATCAGTGATTCAAACCAAGTTAGTTTATGCTTTGACACATTTACACAGGCAAACGTTTACCTGGATAAATGTATCAAAACATAAACTAACTTGTTTGGTGTTACAAGGAACGGTTAAAGTGTTAAGTCGTTTATTGGTTTATATGATGAATATAGAGAATTGCCGACTCACGTTGGACGATGTTCGACAACTGAAGAGTTAGGATTTCACCTTTTTTCTTCAAGTTGCCAATATTCTAAATAAAAATGAAAAAAAGTACCAAAAAATAACTAAGTAATTTCTTTCAAACATTGATCCGGAACCAATTTTCTTGATTCCCCTCAAATAAAATTACATACGCGTACTAGACGTACCTTCGGTAGCAAACGTACCTATATTAAAACGCATATACTGGACACGTTTTATCCACAATAACACTTACAAACGTATTTTTTAGATACAACGCGCTAGACAAGCACATGTTTTGTGAAGAAAACATTCCGTAAATACGTTTTTTACAACGTATGTTTGGTACGTGAGGTACGTTTGGTACGCGTACATACGTACAACGTATTTTTTTCCTGGGAGGGTCGGGATCAGTTTCCTTGGGTCAAGACTACGACTGCTGTAGGCATATGGTGAATAAGGCTTAACATAAAGCTGTCTTGCCTACACCATGCCTTCAAGGCATAACTGTCAAAATATGAAAACCCTGATTTCTTCTTTAGGCCAAATTTTTAAACTTCAAAACTTTCGTTTTGTGGTTGGGCCAATAGGGACTTGAAGCCCCTCATGTGTCAGCCCGCGGTTTAACTTTTCATAATATATTTCTTCTATATATGGTTTGTGGGGTATCAAATAATATTTCATTTGGCATAGGGGCAGTAAAAATGACGATTTCGTGTATTGGAAAAAGCTAATAAACATTTTCACAAAAGATTCTTAATAAGATACAAATTAATTAAAACTGTCTATAAGATTAAATGTAAATGAATGTTGTACTAGATGGAATAAGAAAAATGGCTGCTCAACTTGGTGTGGTCGATTTCAATTCTGTTCTAGGTGAAATGTACCTCTTCCATCAACTTGCAATGATATAAATGTGCGTTACATTACAGGCTATACCTTCTTTAGTATTGTTTCGTTTTAATAACTTTCACCAAGGGAGATCATGTTTCACTATATTGAAACCTTTTGCCAATACAAGTAATTTTCAAAACAAATGCCTATGTCACGATCCTGGTTTATTTCTATATTCTCCATTTATTTTTGTAGCCAGATATATTGCTTTCTATTTTCTCAACAATTCCTTTAGCTTTGGCACTTTTTCTAACATATCTTCATCTAATCTATCTGTATATACATTTCGTCTAGTTCTTTTCTTTTGGTTTCTTGTCAATAAAATTGATAAACTTATAGTTATTTCTTCTAATGTAAACTTTAAATGTGTTTTATGATGTATTAGTTATTAGTTTTCTTCTCTGGATTATTTTCAAGTTATGAAAAAAAATTAAACACATTCATTTTTTTTCAGGCCTTTAAACGATCACCAAGTTGAGGCAACGACCAACCATATCAAGAAACCAGTCGTTATGCCAAACAACCTCAGTCATTCCAGCCACCGTGTGAGCTTCCACACAAAAAATGACGTCATAAGACCATCAGATGACGTCATCCCACCACGAGATGACGTAATTAGACAAAGAACTGATGTCATAAGACCACGAGATGACGTGTTTAGACAACGAGATGGCATCATAAGACCTCAAGTGGACGCCATAAGACCACGAGATGATGTCATCAGACCACAAGGTGACGTCATCAGACCACGAGAAGATGTTTCAATAATGAGAAATAAGGTCAATGCAAAGCCCCGTAGCGAGACCCAACCACAGAAGAATCTTTGCAATGGTTGTGAGATTTGTGAAATCAAGAAAGAGAAATGCATAACCAAAGTTCCAGTTCAGAATATAAGTAAAAGCATCGAAGTTCTTCCGGTGCACAACATTAATAGCTCAGTTCCAGAGCTTGACCCAAGGAGAAAGAGGAGTCCATTGGTGAAACAATCTTCTCTGGACAACTATCCTCCACCCTATAACGGTAACCCACGAGACTGCAGCAAAGAAACCAAGGCTGCCAGTAGTTATGTAATAAACTTTAACTCTAATAACTCGTATGATACAACTTGGCCAAGAAGTAAGAAAATTGCTTCGTATAATTGTTGTTATTGTTATTGTTCATATTGTTGTTGTTGTTGTAGTTATTCTGAAAAACAGTCGTTAGGTAAAACTAACCGGTTAGCCGATTCATCAAAGTCATCCTACCCTCTAGCAGGATGGAGTAACTCCCTTTCAGATTTGAACGATCCTTACTGCCAAAAGTTTTCTGAATCTGCGCATAATGTTCAAACTTATGGGACCAACGCAATAAAACCCATCTGCCGAGTTTGTTCAGAAGAATCACAAAGCAAATTCATGCCATCAAGATACAGTCCTGTAGAGGATATATTCTCCTCTGCTCCATCATACTATCCTCCGAAGTATCCTTTGAACCGGCTTCCGTCTGCTCCCAATCTCCTCACCTCCTACAACGGACACCGATATCATGACCCAACCCAATTGGACAGCCGATGCCAATATCCTTGCACAAATTCCACTGGCAATCTACATCCGGGCTACCAAACTTTGGATAACGCTTATCTCAACAGAAGATTCACTGCAATTTAAGTTGTTTGTTCATTTAATAATCGAGTTAAAAAACATAATATTTTTTTATTTTCAGATGATGTTAATGTTTTCATTTTGAACAAAACTTTATTTGCAGTTCTTGAATTCTTAGCTGAAAAATTAAAGTTTCTAAGAAATGAAGAGTGCATTTCTTACAAACTCTATAGGGTAGGGCGTGGTGAAACAAGGGCTGCCCCTGGATGTTTAAGGAAAACCCCAGATCGTGGTTAAAAAAAAACATATTGAGAAAGAAATTACAAGCTGGGTTTCAGAAAATAGCAGAAGGGTTAATTATTTTACTTATCAATATACATAAAAACTAGACATGATGCCGGGTTTCAATGTAAATTTGACAGGGTGATTTTTCTAGCTGGTTGAAAAAAAAACAATTTGAGAAATAAAATCCAAATTTTTCAAAACAAAATCACATAAACCAATATCTATAAAACAACCCCCAAGACGTTGGGGGAAAACCCAAGCATTGGTAGCCCTGGGTGAAACCGCCGTCGTGTCGGTTGAGGCCGCCCCGGGCATATATATTTTTTGCACATTATTATTACTGGGCTATTTATAAAGCAAAATGATTTATGTTTTCGGCATTTAAAAGAAAATAGTCAATGCAATTTTTTATTTTTTCAAATCTGACAGTTAATAATGATGTTATGAATGAAAATATTGGTGTGATGAAGAGTCTGTGCTTTTCGAACTGTGGCAGTTTCGCCAGGCATTCATCACCTTTTTTCCTAATCATTTTAAAATGTTTTTTTTCCCACAAAAAATTGGGTTTTAATGTTTAATAAAAGTTTGTAATTATTATTTTTTTACATATAAGATATATTTGTACAGAAAAATAAAATTAATATCGATTAAAAAATTATTTAAAAATAATGTGGTGATTTCGTTAACTTCTTGTCATCATAAACTTTTTTTCTTATATCATCGGATGTGCAAGACTTTGAATGTAAAGAAAAACAAATTAGTTTGCTGTAAAAATAAAAGTATTTAAGGTAAAAATGTCAAACACTCACAACCGCGGCGATTTCACCCGCCTTACCCTACAGTATAAACATAAATAAAACTCCATAAAATTACGTGTTGTTGTTTTTATTAGCGTTTTAATATTATGTAAGATTATTGAATTAAAATATATTATCTTACAAGTAAATGGTTATTATTAAGAAAATATATTAGTTTTGTTTAATAAAATTTAGAGCTTTTATAAATTATTTGACCATTTGTTAAATATCTTTATCCATGTTAATATTACTGAATAAACTTTATGTACATTTGTTTTTTATTTAAACAATCTTTAACACAATTGGATTAGATGAGGTGAATAGACAATTTCTAAGATGATATTGATGTAACAATATTATGTTATATGTAATTTGTATATATATATATATATATAAATATATATAAATCATGCATACGTGTATATACATGTATATATATTTATATGTATATTAGGGTGTGCTGTTTTTGGTTCCATGTCTCAGATCTTTGGCTCTCACGTCTTATTTGGTACCTATATGTAAGAAAACAATCTTTGTAAAATTTTAGACCTCCCTCTTAATGTTAAAGCGGTCCTCAGTATAAAATAAAAACTATAAAAAACTTTTAGTGTAAAAATGCCGTATTTTGTAGGGGTTGGGGACCCCTTAGATAACAAGATTGTATTACTTAATTTTTCAGATTATTAACAATGGTATATTAGAATGAGATATAAGAGTGATCTTAATTTCTTTAAAATATGCCTTTAAGATTTATATAAGACTTGATGTTTTGAAAATACAACAATTTTGAAGTTATGAAAAAGTTTAAATTTTCCAAAAAGTTTTTATATTATTTTTTGAGGTACTTTCCAAAATCTAAATACAATTCAACCACTTTGGTATTGTACATCTGGGTCCCATTGAAACCATTTATTTGCAAAGAAACGGTTTTAATAATTTTTAAACCTAACTTATCGGCAAGGGAATTCAATATGAAATTACTTTGGCATCATTTGTATCATTTAGCTTCAAAGTGAAAGTCGGTAAAATAGAATTACTAACGTCATCAACGTTTGAGAATGCTTCAGAAACTACAGTAGTCAGTGCCGCACCCTTGAGTTACTGTCGTCATTCAACAATCCAACCTTTCCACCTTCTTTTTTGTTAAAATTGGGACATAAAAACGAAAATGCCATTGGTTACAACAACAGCGTCTTTTAAACTTAAATTTACAGGACTAAATTGAGTGTGAAGTGACCCCACATTTAAGACATCTTTTTAACTTATTTAACTTGGATTGACTATCCTTAAAATTTGGACAACGAAATAAAGGATGATCCGCATTTTTATTATCCTTACTACAAAGACTACAATTAGGAGGACTAGAAATATTTTCACTAGATTTGGGTTTCTTAGAAACTACGACGTCAACCGCAAAATTTGTGGAATTAGACTTAGCTGAAACTACATTACTGTGAAAGTACCTTTTCAGTAGCTTCAAAATAGCAAGCATTTAATTCAGTTAAATTCGGTTTAGTTTTATTTGTTATTTAGGTAACAATACTTCGAAATTTCTCATTTAAGCCATTCCAATAGAAATACTCTAAAAACTATCAACCGACATGTTTAACTTATAAACCATCTCGGTGGTACGTTTCATGACCCCTATATATTCCAGAGGATCACTATTTTCTTTTAAGCGCATTTCAACCAATTGTTTTATTGTTTGAAAGCGTTGCACTTCTGGGTAGGCAAAGGCAGCCTTTAAAAAATCGATTGCATGCGTGAAGAACCGTCTATTTGCTTCCAGAGAATTTACTTAGCTGCCCAACCTTGTAATTATTGTTTAAGCAAAATAAATCTATCAAAATCTGCGTAAATGTATTTTGAAATAGAGGTTTTAAATAGCAACAAAAACTTTGACAAATCCTCGCCTTCCCTTCCTTCCAATGTAAGCAAGGGCACGATGGGACATTTCAACAGGTTTCGCGCATGATGGGCATTTGAACTAATATTTGGGGGTTCATTTGAGCATCCAATAATTCCAAACATAAATCTATGTTTTCCTCATATTCGGAACAACGCAAAAAGTCGTCGTGAAGTTCATCTTCATCAATCTCAGATTGAAATTTTAAAGCTTGTAATTTAGCATCAAGATCTTCCAGTTTAAATTCTAACTTTTTCAACAAATTACGCTTAGATAGAACTTCAGCCGATGATAAATCACTAAACGTATCTTTTCCAATGAAGGTTCTGGTCACTTGTGCTCGCAAATATTTTCTCTTGTGAATAAATAAATTAACATTTGTTTTAGACATTTTAATAACGAAAACCGTAAGAACTTTCAAGCAAACGTTTTAGATTTGTATTTTTTATTATTTCAAAAGAAAGTTCTAAAATTTAGGCCCAGCGTTTTTGGCGAAAACACGTAAACAGAGCGCTTTTATTTAGCGAAAAACACGTAAACAGAGCGTTTTTCTTTAGCGAAAAATACGTAAACAGAGCGTTTCTCTTTAGCGAAAAACACGTAAACAGAACGTTTTTCTTTAGCGAAAAACACGTAAGCAATCTAATTTGATTGTCTTTTTTTAAGGAAAAATAAAAACAGCTCTAAGCAGTTGAATATCCTTCCTAATAATGGACCAATTTATGTTTTGTGTCCTTGAGAATTTAGCATAGAATCCCCACTGCAGAGTCCATGAAAACTGTAAAACATTGAAACTATAAATTTAAGTTCAAATAAATTTTTAAATTTTATGAAAGAATTCTCTCATGTTTCGATATAAAGCCTAAACTTTTAAATGAAGTTTAGTAAAATCAGAGAACACAATTATCTATATTTCAAGTTCAGTTTCTAAATTTAAGTTTTGAACGTGAGGGTCCAAGTTTAAATTTAAAATAATAAACTTGACTGCAGTTCCAATACCTTTTTGCAATTGATGCTTTTTTGCTCAGGTAAAAATAAGAACGCTGCAACTTCGACTATTTGGCTCAACTTTGATGGAAAATGCATACACGGACATGTCACCTGCCACAGTTCCCAGGGGGACAACTTATTCCTTTTAACCAATCATCTGACCACTTTCTTTCACTGTACTATAAAATTTTAACGTATACATTTCAAATTAAAAACATTACGTGAAATGAAAATGCCGTTAAATGACGTATGGTTTAAATTTCAAGTAATAGTGAATTTCCAACTTTTCAATTTAAATTCTATTTTAATCTTAATTTAATTCAAGTAAACTTTATTTAATTTATGTTTAATTTTAGAAATAAATAAACTTTCAGCTTTTTTTTCTGATGCTAGAAAACGACTGATTTTATATACCAAATTCAAGTCCAATTTAGGTTGCTAAACATTAACTAGTATTTTATCAACAACCAAAAAAGGACTACTTACACATTCAAGTATACTAAAATATATCAATAAAGAAACAAAAATAAGCAATTCAATGTACAAAGACAAAATTAAATTTCTATAAATTAATCAATACAACCAGTACATTTCGTTATTAGTTTTTCCTCTTCTGCTGAAAACAAATTTTAAAAAAATCATTAGTGTTTAACATGAACATAATACAATGCATACAATTTTGTACTTTCCTGGTCCAGGGCTGCAAATTAAAATTAGATTTAAATTTGCAGACATTTCTTTTTCAAACTTATAACGATAAACAACAATTATAATTCAAAACAAATTTAACAAAACAATGGTACTTACCCCGAAGATAACACAAATGCACAAAATTTCGTACAGGTACGCAATTGTTTTTAGATTATTCTACTGATTTATTATAACATATTATGAATGAAATAAGTAAAAATATTAATATTTGATATGTGCTCAATCCCTACAGAGTTTTTTTTTATAAAAATTGTGAAAATGGAAGGATTGAATACATACCAAATCGTATTATAATCTTAATACAAAATTTAAACATTGAAAAACCTAAAAACTGATATCCTAACAATTTATTCGAATTCCCATTGTATTAATTCATAATCAAATGTTTTTTTAATTTTACATAAAATAAAATTGTTATATGATAAAATAATTTCTGCTCAGTATTAAATGTAAATATGCTTAACTAACTGTTTAAACTTAAGTTTCATACATTATTGGAACAAGTATACGCACCCTTTCTTTGCAAAATGTTTTAATATTTTATAATCGTTTAATTAATTGTATATTTTCTTAGAATTTCTTATAACATGATTTTTAAACTCAAAACTTTATTTGCTAGGCTGAGACAAACAGACTCTATAATCCACTGTCGATTGTTGGGGCAGATGCGGAGGCTGTAGAGGCGGCGGATTTTTTCACAATTTTTTTAACTTTTGTTTTTAAATCTTGTTTTTTTATGAAAAAAAAAACACTTTACAAATACAGCATCATAGATGTTCAAATTAATAACAACGGTTTTTTGTTCTATCATGTTGTTAGAGGAAGAATGTCGAACGAAACCATTAATATGGTTGGTAATATTATTCTCATTACTTTCGCTGGTGGTGGATGAACAGCTGGGATGTTAAATGGATTATCTTCGAAGTTGTCTCGGTGTGTGTATAATTCTAGAACGTAGTTAAAATGATCGGATTGTTTGTTCAGCCACGGGCTATCATTAAATATTAAGAAAGATTCCTTCACACATAAATTGAGTCTATCGTTTGTTCTTTCAATGATGGTTGTGTTTTCAACTAATATTTCGTGTGTTAGTGTTGTCCATTATATAACCTTGCTGTACGTAGAGTAATAGTCGTCTAGAGAGAGTACTTTGTGTCATACCAATGTAAGATACGGCTGCCTGACCATGCAGCAAAGGTCATTTGAGTCACATTTGTTTGTTGCATGTCGGAAACCGGTTTGTTTAAATTGTTCGTCATTAAAAAATTATTGCTTTTAATGTTTTTGTGGTAAATGTTAAGTTGAGTTTCTGAATCGGGGTCAAATTTTCCTCAAACATTCTTCAATACAACGTTATACGAACATTGTTAAAACAAAGTTGTTTTAACTGCTCATTATTTAACGTTTCTCAAACGTTTCTTTATAAATTTTCCACAATGAACCCGTACTCAACGTTTCATTAACGTCGTTTGTGTAACCATAGCTCAACAAACGCTAAATAATGTTTAGTTGAAGTAACGTTGTTTTAAAAATGGTTATATAACGTTATATTGAAGTCTGTTATAGTAAAATTTATACGGAAAGTTGTTATAACGTTTAAATAAAGTTATCAAATTTTCATACAACGTTAACTTCAATAATATTTCGAATGACAAAGGTCTTGCAAAATTAGAAATTTTAATAACGTTTATATTGGATTTGTTGCTAACAACCATCAGTTAAACTCTCAAACATTGGTTGAAACGAGGTTGGCTGACCACTGCGACGTCACTCAATAACAAAAACTTCAGTTTTTGTTACTAGTGTACACTCTATACCAGGGATGTCTCAACTTTCAAATTAATGGGCCGCATTGAAAATTGAAATATTTCAATGGGTCGCAGAACCATTTGAATACAGTTTAATGAAAAATGACAACACAAAGCAAAACCATGTGAATACAATTTATTTCAACATTGTAAATACTGTAATTTTTTCCCTGGCAACATGTATAGATACACATAGAAAAGACTAAATTTATTTACCAAATATGAAATCAATGAGATTTTTAACTTTGTCTTCCAGCCATGATGTTTTCAATATTTGCAT
>JARUHE010328470.1:0-11028 GCA_031471125.1 Archaeomysis grebnitzkii | reverse complement strand
AAAAATAATTAATTAATGCTATACACGTGTTTATTTAAAAAGAGACTTTGAAGTACATCCAGGTGGTAAAGGGTTAAGCATTATGATTGGTGTCCTCTCCTGATCGTGAAGGTAGGACATATAATTTTAACCTTTTTATTTCAGTTTAAACATGAACCTGTTAATGAAGGGTGCAATTTAATTAATGTAAAAAATGCAAACTACACTAACAGTCTAATACATACAAAGAACATTTAAACATGAGATTTTATTTTAGTTATTGTCCAGGTATAATCTCATTAATTTTTACAACAAACAATTTTATAAATTATGCCCGAAAATTGCAAAAACTAAAAAAAAAATTTATTGAATAAAAGTTTTACTAAATAAATGTATGCCATTAGAAAAAAGGTAGGAATAAAATAATTTTCATAATGTAGTCTTGTCCAAAATTATTTTAACACATTCAAGTTTTCCTATCAAATCAATTTTTTAGAACTATTGGAAAATTTTATTGAAATGTATTCTTGAATCTTTATTGAAGTAGACCATTAATAAAAAAAGTATGTTCCAAAATAATTTTGATAAATGCATTTTCATAAACTTTGCTATTTCTAATTTTGCTATGTCCAAAAACTAAATCAACACTTTCAAGTTTTTTTCATTGAATCAAAGTTTTATAACTATTGATTAACTTTTTCTAAAATGTAATATTTATTATGGTAGACCATTAGAAAAAACAATGACCAAAACAATTTTTTTGTAATTTAGGCTATGTCCACAAACTACATTAAAACATGCAAGTTTTTTCATTGAATTTAAAGTATTAATAATAAATGTGCTTTCTTGTAATAGACTGTTAGAAAACTAATACGTAATCGAACATACAATCATTGCTCTATTTTCAACAAGTTCATATAAAAATGTAGTTATTTTAACAAATTCAAAGTTTTACAGAAAATTTTATCTAAGACCGATCATCAAAAATGTAAATTCATGTTAAATAACTATTTCTGTACAACCAAAAACCAAAAAGTTTATTCTACTTTAGCTTCCTGTTTCGATAGCAAAACTAAAAAAAATAAAATTATGTTAACATTGAATCTTGCAAATCTCAAGGTGATAAATGTTGTTTTATTATTTCTATAGATTATTAACAAATAAGTTAAATGTATATAAACATACATTGTATAAATTATTAGGCTGTTTGAAAAACCATCTTCTATATGTGACCTCTGAGTGTTATTGTTGGGTCGGTTTTATTTAAAAACAAGTATGAGTAAATGCTACACATTAAAAGCTGTGTTTGTATGTTAAAAAAGTTTCTAAAATGTTTGATTTTTTAATATGATTCTTTATATTATTACAGTATATTAACCCTTTTCTTTCATTTGTTTATAATAAAAATATCTTTAAGTCTTCAAAAAATTTTGGATAATCATAAATTTGATGATAAATTTGCTGTCTAAAAATTCCTAAAATGTCAATTATTTAGAAAATATAAATTTTAGGCAAAAAAAAAGTCTTTCAGGCATTCTACCTTGTAATCTCCTGTTATTTCATTTTTTTTAAATAAACTTTTCTCTAAACCTTCAAATAAAAATCCCTGTTAACTATGAATTTCAATTGTTTTATAAAATGTATGTTTTAATAATTAAATATTGATTTAAGAAAAAATCTTTAGTGATACCAGTGTTTTATTTATTTTCATTTAAACAAACTTTTCTGTAAAATTAATATTTTTTATTATTTTGAGAAAAATGAAAAATTTTGATCGAGCCCACAAATCATCCACTGTCCCAGCAACAACAACAACCACAACAATCAGATATCATGTATAGAAGCTGGTCTTTCCAACACAGCTTAATAATAAAGAAGCCAAACAATTATCGTTAGCTTCATAAAATCCATTATTTGTATCAATATATTAATTCATTTTAACAGTGTTACTAAATTAAATTAATACTTTTATAAATTAATCTTTGGACTGAATTTTAAAAGAATACTTACTTACTTTTTTTTTACTTTCTCCATTTATCGTCTGCTTTCCCTAAGTTTTAAGGGGTTTGACGTCTTATGAGAGCCCTCCATTGGTCTCTGTTGTTTACATCCTCCTCTCTCAGTCCAATGGCCTGCATATCCTCTCTGACATTGTCCATCCACGCCTTCTTGGGTCTCCCTCTGGGTCGAGCACCCGGGACCTCCATGCGAGGGACATCACCCAGATTCTCACCTTCCTCTCTTCTTCTGACCTGCCCGTACCATCTCAGTCTTTGCTCCATGATCATCACTCCACCACCGCTTCACTGCTTACTACGTCCGTTCACTGCTCACCAGCCAAATATCTCGGCAACCTGTGGTGGCAGTTCACGAGAACCTGTTAAAAAAATAATTAAACGTTAACTTTCATTGCAGTCTGTTTCAAAAATTTCAGTTTCATTGTGTTTTTAGCATACATAACTTTTTCGAAATGAATGACGAATTGATGTACTTTCCATTGGTAAAAATTTGAAAATTCATTATATTATTTTTAACTAAATGAAATATTTAGTTCATAATGTAAAACGGTTGTTATGATGGGGAAAGTACATAATATTATATGACATGCTGTGTTTCACTAGGACCTAAATTTATTTGTTTCTAACTTTCTACTGAATGGATTTTTTATTGTGAATTCACTACCAAACTTTATTTCTGTCTATTTACTTTGTTCCATATTGTTTCTAGCAAAAACTATACTGATATGAATCATTTATTCATTAAACATAAGTATCTTAATAAGAAATAACAATTTATTGTAAAAAATCATTGATATGCTTGAAAATAGCAACACACAAGTCGTGGAGGAACTCATTGGACAAAATTTCATGCTCAACTATTTTTTAAAAGTAAACAACATACAGCACCATTATAGGCCTAAAGATAATGCGTCATTGTGGCCAAAATGTGAACGAATCTAAAACTATGAATAGGCCTAAATCTGTCCCAATGTCCTCCATCTTCTTCAAGTAATGTTTTAACAGGTTTGAGATCAGTGTTTTAAATAGCCGAGTCTGATTTGTGATTACATTATATAAACACTATTCAAGTATTAATTTAATACTATAATATTATGTTATATAAGTAATATTGCAGCACTAATAGTTAATACTACAAAATTATAATATATAAGTAATAATAAGTTTAGATCAGTGCACCCTTTATGTTATCCATTTTCCCTCAAATATTAATAAATGTATTACCTTTGAAATACTATTTTCATCTTTTGCTTTAGTATTGCATCTAAAATCTAGACAATAAATCATAACAAATCGATAAAGATGAAATAATACTGTTTACAAAATGATGGTAAGGTAAGACGGCAATCAACCTTGTTGTCGCAGCGCACGGAAGTTGGAATATCTATAAGTTTAGATCAGTGGATTACACACCACAAAAAATAAGTCTAATTTTAGAACATCTTAAAATTTTGACATATTCTTCATATTTGTTATTGAAATTAATAAAATGCAATACATTGTTTATTAAATTCCGTGACCATATGCATGCCGCATTTGGATCTGTGCGAAAAATTCTATCAATCTGTCTATCTATATATATATGTTTAATATTTTGTTCAAAACATTAGGTCTTAAAAGTATTTGGGTTGATTTAATTTGTTTTACTTTTAAGCCTATCTTGCACAATGATATATTATGTGTAACAAATAAAAATTAATAAAGTTGCATTTCAGTAAACTTTCTTGTGATTCAATCAAAATAATATCGCCTAAAATAAAAAAAAACAGTCTAATAACAAAAACTTATCATTTCCATAGGTTATACAAATGTTGGCATAGAAAACAATAATGATTAAATATTGTAAAACAAAACTGAATGCAATATATAAATGGACATTTCCAAGATAGAACAAGAATAACACGGTTATATCGGTCTCGTTTTTGGCGCAATAGCTTATGTCGTTTGCGACTGGATTAACCAACGGAATAATATAATAAAACAAGCATGTTTAACATGTCATGGTAGTTACACAAACTCATATACTTACGTTATTAATTAACACTTCTGAGTTTCGAACATTAAAAGAAATTCTAAGCCTATGCTATTTCATTATTTTATATACAACACAGTTCGATTAATTGAATACATTTCTTACAACAACAACTAGTAATTTCCATTAAGCTATATCAATATTGTCATGAAAACACTAATGCTGAAGTAATAAATGTTATAAGTAATATATTATTATAAAGATAGGACATGAAAGAACAAGAATAACACTGTTATATCGGTCGCAGTTTTGGCACAATAGCCTATGTCATTTGCTATGATTAATTATTATCACATAGCCATTGTAGAAATTTTAAACAAAAGATTGAAGATCAAAACCTTCGGCAGGAGATCAACAAAGGACTACCTTCCAGTTCAGCAAGTGAAGTAAGAGTGAGGGCTTCTTTTTCTTGTGTACGACGTAGGACAACTCGGTACACGAAAATTCTAGTAAAAGTTATACTGAAATACTAGTTTAGCAATTAAAAGTTCAAATTGGACATAGGAAATTGAGAAGGTGCGCTGCATTTTACATTGTTAATTGTTAAAGGCATTCTGCTACCTTTTAGAAACCCATGTTTACAATTGGCCGCTATATAAATGTTTTCAAATACACAAACACATTTTAAATTTATAACCATAGTAATGGTTTCAAACAATATATACAGTAAAGAAAATAATTTACATAAATTATATTTTACATAATTTTCAGCAAATATAAATATACGTAATCAGTCATTCAGAGCTGGCTTCTTAAACTACATTGTATAGTTTGGTAAGCTTTCATTGACCAAGTAGCGTGAAGGGCAAGCTCTGAGGGATGCAACTAAAATTGAAAAATATGCTTGCAACATTTATTTGTTACATTCCAAATCTTAAAAAAACATGTAAACAAATTGTTATTAATTACAATTGATTAAAATAACAATTTAAAATGTATTGCTTATTCTCAGAATATCTATTTTTATTTATGAATATTAAATAATATAATTTTATCTATTTTCTAATGAGGATTTTTTATTTCATATGTTTTATTTTCGCCCAAACTCTATATTATAATTAAGGTCGGAAATCAAACATTTTTGACATAATTGAAGAATGAGGCAAATAATTTCACGATTGAGCGATACTTTATGAATCAACATCTTTGGGGCAAATAATCAAGCAAAAAAAATTTTTGGTGAAAAAAGTCACTGAAATGACTCATAATTTACGTTGAAAGACCTAATCTTTAAGGGCTAACATTTGGCACATAAATAAGAAACATTTTTAATAATGTGAGCAGAAGTGTGAAGTAAATTTTAACTGTTGCCCTTAGCCACCCAGAATTCGCTTTTCAAACCACATAAGCAATGGAGCTTTGTCCAGCTGTATCATTCTTGTCAACAAAAATTGAGGGTTCGAATAATGTTTCGTCAGTTCATATTCTTGAAATGTCTTCAATTGAAATTAACTCTACGGAAAACTAGACACATTTTAACATCTGATTATATTTTGAAAAATTGAAGTTTTCATTAAGGAAAAAAATATATTCTTGTACAAATAAAAGTTTTAAGTTTGAATAATATTTCTTTGATTCTAATAAAAGATAGTTTGTTTGAAATTAATGTTTGTTTTCAAAACATTTAATACAAAACAATTTTTTTGTATATTTTGAATGTTTGTTTTTAAAACATTTAATACAAAACAAATTTTTGTATATTTTGAATGTTTGTATGTTGAGGTCAACGACTTTTCTCAGAAATTGAATCTTGAAGCAATATTATTTATTTAAATTTAAAAAAAATATTTTTCTTTGACGGTGTGATACACATCTTCCATACAAATGTTATTGACACCTGTTTGAGTCTGCTCTAAGGCTATTAATTGGGATTTGAAAGTGGCTGCTGTATTCCCTTAAAATCTCGTATACCAAGCTTACTCCGGCTTGGAGGACGCTATATTTTGACTGCATATCACTTGATATTAAGGTTGGTATGTGAAGCGAGGCAAAGATCGGTTAAGTTCGATTAGACCCGCTATATACAAGACCCAAATATATTATTAATATTATAAAAATGTCATATTTTTCGGGTTGTATATTATAAAATATTTTTTATGGATGTAACTTATATATAAATTATTTCGGACTTAATTTAAATTCTTTTCTGATTTTTTACACATCGTTTTTCCTGATATATAATTCTTACTCACACAATGTTACTGAAATTTAACCATATTTCATAAAATTATTATTTCAGGTTTTATAATTGGGTCGACAATAACACAAGTGAGGTAAGCTCTATGTTATTTGAATGTGGGTTGCCTCACTTGTGCTATTGTCGATCCATATGGTATCAAATCGAGCTTCACATACAACCTCTTAAAAGTACGTCACCATTTTCGTCAGATTTGCTTTTTTAAAATGTATTCTGATCTCTGTAAGAGGAGTCAAAGACTGATGCTGCATCTCAAATCTCGTGCAGCCTGATCCCAGAAGATACTAATTATATTTTTATTTAAATGGCTGCATTAAATGATATTTTTATTTAAATGGCTGCATTAAATGATATTTTTGTTTAAATGGCTGCATTAAATAATGTTTTTTTTTAATCAACAAGGAATTTGATTCCTTAGATCTTTGCTATTGTAATACCAATTTAAAATATTGATTGTCATTATTATTAACCTTTGTTAATGTTGATTTTTGAATAAAATTTATTATATGATTAATACTGTTATTTACATTTTAATTGTAATCAAATAATATTTCCATTTTTCTTTAGCGTTTAATTATTAATGAAATAATTCCTTTGATTAATTATGAAATACAAAATCTTAAATATACATTTGAGTAAAAGTTATTATACTTTTTTTAAACTATTTTAACATTTATTTACAATCATTACTTAACAAACAACAAAGGTTTGCAGCAATTAACATTTTACTTAATTTTGTTTATACACTTTTTTATTTAATATAATTTTCTTGTCTACAAAACGACCGGTTCTATTCACTCATCAGCGCTTGAAGTGATATTCCATTGAGACAATAAATTAAGGTTGCCTTCAATAGTAACTTCATCTGTCTGAGGTTGCGGTCAGTTGTAACTTCATCTGTCTAAGGTTGCGTTCAATAGTAACTCCATCTGTCTAAGGTTGCGTTCAATAGTAACCTCATCTGTCTAAGGTTACGTTCAATAGTAACCTCATCTGTCTTAGCTCTTTACGACATAATTTTTTAGTCAATGAAATGTTAACACATCAAAATATAAGAAAACGTTTAAGTAGTTGAGCAGAAATACTTAATGCCATAATGACTAGAATAGAGTCATTGCCGATGTGTCTGCAATTACCAACACTGTCGCTAACCGTGCAACGCTATCTTGAAGTTAGTATTGAAGTGACGTCCGCTTGAAGTTAGTATTGAAGTGACGTCCGCTTGAAGTTAGTATTGAAGTGACGTCCGCTTGATGCTTAGAAAGGAAGTTGAGGCCAATCAATCACGAAGACGCTCCAATAAATCAGGTTCAAAACCGTGAAAGAAACCGGGAAAAAAATGCGCGAAATTCGGTCGATGATGATGGCACATTCGCGGCGACGTTTCATGATCTGCAAAAAAATACATTTTATTGATTGGAAAAATAAATTTAAAATAATTATCAAACAATTTATTGTTTTGAAATAAAATAAAGAAATATCAAAAATGCGTTGTTTCAAAATAACTGTTTTTTAAATTAAATAAATTTTCAATATGGATAACTAATGAGATAAAAAATAAAAAGACTACGACAAAAATAACAGCCGAAACAGCAACAGTAACAACACAACAGCCACAACAACAACAACAACAATCGCAACTGCTGCTACTAATAACAATGGCATTGGTAATAATATTTACAAACAATATACATGTTTTATTAACATCTAATTATATTTTTTATGAAGGAAGAACTGAAATTTGTTAAGAGACACTAATAAAACCAGGCAAACATTAAATAGTTCCTCAAAAAGTATTATTGCAAAACTCATGAAACGTAGACCAAAATGTTTCACGTTATATGAAGAATCTGTCTCAGACATGCCGATTTAACACGGTTACCCCTGCCTTTATGTCACGTTTTCTTTGTATACATAGAAACTAAGTGGATGTTTTTAGGATTTATCCGTTTCATGATTCTATGCTTTAGGAACTTTCTAAGTTTAATTATTCTACATTTCAAGAATTTTACTGTATTCAGACCTCCCAGGGCAATTCCTGAAATTCCTGAGTTTTTTTTATTGTTTTAATCCTATTGAAATTCCATAAATAGGCGGAAAAATAGGTTTCAGGCTTATTTAAAAATTTCCTTTATTAACTTTATATGCAAATAACTTAGTTTTTTTTGCACTTTTTGAAAATCAATTTTGAATCTAATAATTTAGGCTTAAATTTATCAAACCTGTATTCTTTATTAGATAAGTAAATACGGGCAAGCAAACTTCACACTCAACCAATGTAAATTGAGCAGTAAAGCTTGTGTTATAAGTTAAAAACTAAAAGAGAGAATCTATATTAAATCTTTACTTAATAAAACCTTTTCCACAACTAAATTTATTAGGTAATAAATATACAGATAATAGGTCAAAAGTATGAAATGTTTGCTCTAGATTTGTTAAACGTTTTCCAGGTGAGTTGCTGACCTAAGCAATTATTCAAATAGTGACACTTTTAAAATATGATATATCTTTTTAATGTATACTAGTCTATACTTACCCAAACAATTTTCAAACTGAAAGTACATACTATGCTAAAAATCGTGACTTTAATTTAGAACAAAGCGTCATTATTCCGAGTCATGACTTAGATTTAAAACAAATGAAGGAAAACGCTGGAGCAATATTTATAATTAAAGTGAACTTGTTAAATATTATTAATATACTATATTTTTCATTTAGTAGCTTATCAAATCTATTTAATTCGAGTTTTATTTTTGTCAGGTCATCTATAGTGATGCCCTTTTAAAAACTTCAGTTACAAGAAATATATAGCTTGATTTATTAACTGATGTATGCAATTAGCCATAGATGATCTGCAATCTCGCGTGGCTATAATTCAATAAATATTCATTTTATGAAAAAAATTATTCATGGTAATCTTGGGTTGGATGGTCATTATAAACAACTTTTGTTCAATAAATTTTATGCAACTCTTCAAATAAAAAACTTTAAACTTTTGCTCAAAAATTTGCAGAGTTCAAAAATTATGTTTTTGGCTATAACTTTTTAAAAATAGATTTTTGAAAAAGATTACTCTTAATAATTTTGATTGGTTAATTGGATGGTCATGGTAATAAATTTTTTTGTCTCTTTTCTAACCAAAAACTTTAACTTTTGCACAAAATTTTTTAGGAGTTCAAAAATTAGGGTTTTTTGGCTATATCTCCGGAAATGCTGGTCAATGTTAAAATTGTTACCGAATATTGCAATTGTTATTTTTTGCAAAAATAATTTATTAAAATTGTAATATAGTGAAATGTTCATTTAGCTAAAAATTTTTGGATAAAAGCCTAGTTTAGATCACAATGCAAAAGTACTGAACATAAAAATTTTGATATTTCATTTGTGAAATTACTTTACTTTACATAACAAAACCTAACCCAACCCAAGTTTCAAATAAAGGCTGCCATTATAAAACAATAACTAGTAATCCACGAACCGGACGGTTCAAATGTCTCGCGATGATTCATTCAGTAACTAAAAAAAAAATCTCTAAAAATATCAAATAAAAAATGGTGTTACAAAGTGAGAAAACATCTTTAGAAAAAAATCACCTTAGATACTTGTAATGTGTACTTCATTTCCAATCCATTGATGCATAAATAAAATCATAGAAAAAAAAAAATGTTGAAAAATTTTACGGAGTCCAAAAATATCAAATCAAAGATTGTTTTACAAAGTGAGAAAAAATTTTAGAAAAAATCTTCTTGGAGAATATTTATGTTTACTTCATTTCCAATCTATTGATGCATAAATAAAAACAAAATATGAAAAAAAAAACAATTGTTAAAAAAAAATTTAAAGTTAATTTGATGAAAAACTGTAGATAAAAAGTGATACAATCAAATAAAAATACCTAGTAATATATTAAAACTAATAACTAAGCCTATATGAAAAGAAATAATAGTATAGATGATGTACAAGCATTCAAGTCATTGTCTAACGTCGACGACGACGACGCCGGCGCCGACACCGAGGACGCCGATGCCATTGGAATTGTTACGCCTATGTAGAGCTTCGCTACGCACGCTCGACAATAAATTTATATCACCTTCTTGGGTCAAAGTGGGGGAGCTCTTGACATAGCTAATAGGGGTTTGTTTTGAGAAGCATTTCGCAAAAAGCTTTAACAATAATATATATAGGTTCCAGTGGTGAAAATTAGAAATACAATATTAAACTAATTATGGTTAAAATTTAAGTACTTTTCCAAATTGAAGTACTTTTTCATAGTTTTCAAATTCAAGTACTTTTTTAACAATGAATGCTTTATTACCCGTTTTACATACGCGAGAATCAGGTTAGGTTTTGTTGGAGAGTTCCTATAGTGCATCGCTTTTATATAATCAAAGTATTTTTTAAAAATGTACCTTTTGGTACTATTTCTTAGCTTCTAGCATTTACCCTGGTCAATATTAAGTTTAGCGACCATTTTTATTTTGAAATTTACTTTATAAATTACTTTATAAATAGTTTTAAATTGAAATAAGAGGTGAATGTGAACCAATGGATCATTATTAACAAAATTTAGTAAAAAATACAAAAATAGTAATGATATATTACGTACGAATCGTACGTTCGCCAGTGCAAGCTGCTCGAAAGTAATGTGATTAACTTGCTCAAAACAAAAGAACCGAGTCACGTGACATCTTTAATACCAAGTTGGTTGAACATTTCATCTAGTACTTGGAGAAGTTTGAACATAGCTAATACACCGAAAACCATTTTAGGAGCAAAGTTAGGTTAGGTAAGGTTAGGTGTGG
>JARUHE010328469.1:0-19290 GCA_031471125.1 Archaeomysis grebnitzkii | reverse complement strand
ATATATAAACATAGATATAAATATATATATATATATATATATATATATATACATATACATACACATATATATATATATATACATACACATATATATATATATATAGTATATGCAACACATAGCATGCATGGTTGAAGTGTTTGCCAGTGAGAAATGATGGCTCGATAACCCAAGTGATAGAAGGGTGGAAGGGACAAATAGGCATATCAGCGAGTGATCGGAATATTTAATTCAATTGAATTATTAGCGACACTTTTTATTATCATACAGACAGCCACAGCTTCGTCCAGCCATTAATGCATGACGAATCCCTATCTTAAAGACTAAAACACATTAGAGTTAATGTTGACAACAACATGTATTGCATGGGAATACATACACCCTTCATGCACTCATGGATTCATTGCACTTTTATGCAATTTATGTATCCACAAACAAACTCATGGCAGGCATGACAAGATGTGTGTAGGCAACAGGTACTCACTCTCCTCTCAACAGAGCTCGCTCTTGAAGCTAATGGCTAAGACAATAAATTAGAAGGCGAGGTTCAGTTAGTTCAAACAAAAAGATGACCAACATGGTTTGCAGTTGTAATTAAACGTCATTAAGATTCATCTTCATCCTTCTAGGCGTACATTAAAACCAATATTGAATCAAAACCTAATTGTTTACCAGCCAAAAAATGTATTCTTTGTTATCTTCAGGAAAACTTTTTAAATGAGTGTTTGACAAAATCTTCTGATAAAAACAAAGATAAAAAGAGACATAATTCAGTAATTTGAAACTATATTGTAGAAATTGCAATAATGTGTCTTTCCAACTAAATAAACTTTGTTGTAATTTAGTAAAATATGTTGCATAATATATCAAGGCTGGTTAAATGATGTAGCATATATTATTTTTCATACATACAAATGGACACTTAACGAGAGCTATTACATCGGATGATATTTAGTCTGCTTATTATAGGACATACTAAAAAGAACTACATTTCTTTTCCCTTAGAACTTGTGATAAAAATAAATAAATGAATACTCGATAAATAGAAGGCAATAATTTGTTGCCAAATTTTCGGATTTTGAAGTCCTTACAAAAGTGTTATGTTGGACATGACATGAAGGATATGCTCGTTTCAGGGCCCATTGGACCACCCGTACCCAGACATCTCTACATAAACTTACACTTGCTGCAGATAGATTTATGTTCGCATCACCACATATAGATCTGCTACACGTTGGACAAGTGTACAACACTTCAAACAAAGCACAACCAGTATTGTCCAGTAAATAAATGTTGTTAAAAGGTGCAAAACGTTAAAGCAGAATCTCATTTCGTAACAGAAATACAATTTAAATAGCACGATTTCAACCTTTTCTAGCAGATAAAGTTTAAGAATTATATTTACAATTACATCAAATAAAAAACATTAAACTATTAAAATATTCTTTATTGAAAATAGATTTGAAAAAATTAAATATTTTCTTTTATGTTATGGAGACTCGAATAATGAAATGAAAGAAAGAAATAAAACTGTATTGATAATTTTCTTAAAGGTTATTCAATATATTTTTTACGTTGTGATGTAATTCGATTAAGTTAATCTGAAGGAATATTAAATAAAAGACTATTTTAATTGAATTATTCAAGTTTTCTTTGAGATTTAAGCATTTCCAAATTCAATATAATCAGATAATTTTCATGTTCTTGCAACAGCATTACATTAAAATATTTCTTTTAACTTACAGTATATCAAATTTTATAATAATAATAGATTAATAATATGGTACATGTGATCATATTTTTTGGAAGAAACAATCTACCATAAACAAGCATTGAGCCAAAATTAAATTTTTTTTTCAAGAATTGAGGCCCTGGAAAATATAAACAAATTAAATCACAAAACAAACAGAATATACATTTTGCTTTGACACAACAAGAATTGAAATAAAAAGCATTAACAAAATTATAATTCAGTTGCGGTATCTTTGTTATCAGTTAATTGTAAATCTGTCTTCATTAATTACGCAACTCATTTTATAATCAATACTGTATTTAATTGTCAGATTATCTAACTAATTACAACTCTAATAAAAACTTTTTGAACTTCAATAAAAAAATCGTTTAAATTTCAAAACAATTAAATTTTGGTATTTTCATTTAAATTGCATTAAAATGCAAACTTACATACTCATGAACTGTTCAGTAATTAACTGACATTATTTTATTATAATTCAAACATCTAATACAGAAAAAAACACAAATTTAATTTGTAAGTCTTTCATCGAATATTTTTGAAAAGCCTAAAAGAAATGTTGAAATAAATTCACATGAATCATAATTGAGCAAACAAGTCGAAACCTCCACAAAAGAATGGCTCAAGATCACATTTCCATAAATTATCTTCACAGCTAAAATAAAATTCGAATTTATTTTGTTGCATTTTGAAAGTGTGAAAATGTGTTGCTTGTCATAATGCATCAAAACATCACAAATCAAACGATAAATATTTTACGATTTAACAAGGTTACATTTGAACAATTCAATGTTGTTTGTTAAAATATAAATTTACAACAGCTTAACATCAATTTAAATTTAAGGACTGCAAATTATAAATGTAAATTAGATTTAAAAAATCGTTCAAAAGTTTGGCTAAATTTATATTTAAAACACTTCCCTAAAAAAGGCATACAATATATATTTTTTCAGTAATTTAAGATGACAAAACCCGAGTAAAGATAGCACCAGCTGTGGTATGGAACATGTCACAATATAATGAGGTGAAATTAATGAAACTATAAAACAAAAGAGATAAAAGCATCTCCGTATTCTAACCAGACGGGGAGAATAATTATTTGGAGAAGTAGCAGTGAGATAAAGACTAAATAAGACGAGAGAACTGGCAGACGTTGCTAAGAAACTTGCAACAATTAATGACATATAAAGATGTGATCAGATTAAAGCATTTCATAAATCATTTCTCAAAGGGTCATCTAGTATGGATCGGAGACTGGGCTATTTTTCATGAAGTGTATCTCAACCACTTATAAACAAAGTTTTCATTCATCCTTTGCTCACATTTGGCAACATTTTGTTGTTGTTTTGTTAAAAAATTAAATATAAAAAATAATTGTTACAACTTTTAATTCAAAATATAATTTGATATCGGAACTTTCAATGACAATAAACACAGTTATAAAACACTATTTGGTAAAATACAAACACATAAAACTTGTTATGAAGAAAAGTTTAATTTAATTTTCTAACATTTTTGACAAAACCACAAAAAATATGATTTGAGAGTTATCCTTATGAAAAAATTTAGTTCAGCATAAAATATGCGACTCAACACAAAACTTTCCTCGTAACTTTAATGGAAATGAACAAATGGGAAAATTAAGATATGAAGGGAACAAAATCGAGGAGATATAGCGATACTGCTGCAACTGTTCTTTTGGGTGACATTTTTTTAAATAGAAAAATAATGAAGCTATAAATCATTATTTTTTGTTGTGAATTCCATACTGTGAAAATCTAGTGTTGTTTTCACAGTATGGAATTTACGAAAAAAATTATAACTTCATTATTATTATTTTCTATTTAAAAACGTGCGGTTATTGTGGTATCGATGGTACTATCGCCAAAGAATGATGGAAATACAAAATTATTTTAAGTGTTGTAAATAATTTTTTCCACTGGCGAAGACTTTATTTGAACTGTCAACCAACTCTATTCAAGACTTGAAGTTAGAGGACACGATTCAAAACTGAGCTAATACTGAAAACACTTGACTAACTTTGTATGTCTAAGATTGTCAAATTTGACTAATCTGTGCTATGCACACTTTTTTGTTGATTCAACAAACTTTTTATAATTCAATCGAGATCATACCAATGTGATACGATATTGATTAAATCACAATAAAGTTGATTGAATCAACAAAAAAAGTGTGCACTGTTAACAAAGGTTAGTCAATTTGATGATATTCACTACCTTAAACATAAAAAGTTAGGCAATTTTTTCAGTGCAGATCATTTCTTACTTCTTCATTCTTTTTTATTTATCAGATCACTTGCTTCTTCATTATTATATTTACATTATGTCCGTATTCTTGTTTTTTTTCCTAATTTTTTTAAATCAACCACTTGTTTATCAACAATTTCTTTACTCCTTCTTTATAAACCATTTTTTTATTCCTCCTGGTTTATCAATCACTTGTTTATTCCTCCTTGGTTATCAAACACTTGTTTATTCGTCCTTGGTTATCAACAATTTCTTTACTCCTTGTTTATAAATCATTTATATATTCCTCCTTGTTTATAAATCATTTATCTATTCCTCCTTGTTTATCGAACAGTTGTTTATTTCTTCTAGTTTATCAAAAAAACTTATATATAAATGTTCGGTATGGACAGTTAGTTTTTCCCAGTTTAATTCCCTGGATAATCTTCTCGAAAAGTTGATCGTTTACAACTACTACTGAACAAATGCACAACTCAACTTGCATAAAATATTCACTTCTTATAAATAATATTTTCCAGATTACAATAACATTACTTATTTATGGCCAAAATTATTTATCTGAATTGTAGCTTATTTAGTGTATTCAATGAAATATTTAGACTTTATGTCGTTATAAGCAGCAGATAAATAAATTTTATAGTTGAATATGACATTAATTTCACTATTTTTCACAGTATTACCTTATATCTCAGGTTGTTTGAACGATCTTTTTTGATAAATAATACATATAATTTTCTAAAGCTTATTTTGCGATAATATTTATAACGGTTTCAAATATTTTTTCAATTTAAAAAAATGTTTTTATTAAATTTTAACTTTTTATATCAATTTAAGAAATTAAAAATAATAAAAGTAGTAGACTAAGTTAATTTTACGAGTTGCTTTTGTGGTGAATTTTTTAATAGCGCTTAAGCCATGAATTAACGACAAATAAAATATATTTATAAAATGTAAACTTAAATATAAGTCCGAGTTCAGTTTATTGATAATGATTTATACATTTTCTATTTATATCTAATAATAAATCAAAGTATTTTCAAGTTCTCTTTAAAGAACCAACCAAATATAGACGCGAATATATTACTTTTGGACTGCATCAAAGACTACAACAATAACTATTTTGCAGACTTTACATTTAGGAATTCATGGCGCAGAAAAGGAGATAATTCAAATGAGGTTCAGACGCTTTAGATATAATCGATGTGCTTAATAGTCACACAGCGAAGGACAATGTTTATTATAGCAGAACAATAAAGGAAAAATGTATGAAAATGTGACATAGCTTTACTTCCCGGCATAAATAAAATGCGTTTGGCAACCTTCCAGCTCTGTCGCATCTAAGTTCTCTTTTAACAAATAATATTTGTTGTACAACAAGCAATATTTTCTTCCATTACGTTAGCCACATTCGCATCTTTTTTTAAATGTGGATTTTTTATTAATTTCCCACTAATGCTTGAAAAGACAAACTTATCATAATTGGATCGACAATAGCACAAGTGAGGTAAGCTCTATGTTATTTGAAAGTGGGTTACCTCACTTGTGCTATTGTCGATTTATATACAAGGATACTCACAAAAAGTCAATCACAATATGAACAAGAATGACTTCATTAACGTGAGAAAAAAATGTAAGAATTTATAATGCTGGTCAATTTATTAAATAAAAAAAATGATTAAAAATTAAAAATGTATAAGAAAATATTTCTAATAAATATACAACTAATTAAGGATATATTTTTTCGTAAGGATTATACATCTAATTGACCTCAAAACTATAATTTGGGATTTTAGTATAGCCTAAACTAAGGGATAGTTTTCAAGGTTAGCATTGATTAATTTAAACTTGAGAAAGAAGTATATAGCAATTATTTTTCTCCCTGTTGTATCACATTTTCATTTTCATGTTAATAAAACTATTGGCTAGCAAAACAATTCGTTATAAAACAAAAATAATCTCTGTGGCTAAAAATCAAATTTTAGTTTCATTTGTAAACCCTCTTCTAGCATTCACTCGATTTAAATTCTTGTAAAATCTTAAAACGACATAACATAAATAGCATTTGTTAATGTTTAGTTATATTATTGTATTATTTGTATACATTTATGCTTAGACAATACTTCGTTTGCATTATATTACAAATGGATCAACAATAGGACAAGTGAGATAAGCTCTATGTTACTTGAATGTGGGTTACCTCACTTGTGCTATTGTTGACCCATTATTGTTTTACTATATTTGTTATCTATATATTAGTTGCATAGCAACTAAAAACACGTCCAACGCGTTTTTAGTTTTTAAATTACTTCAATACTATTCAAACAAATGTAATACTTTTGATCTTTGTATTACTAAAGAGGAAAAACATTTTATTTATTCTAATTATAAGGTATAAAGTTATTGGACAACGCCTTAATTCCTATCATAAGTAATGGTACTTGTGCAAAAAAATGATATTATTGCTTATTGAACTCGTAAACTTGAATCAAGAAAACAATTCCAGGCATTGCTTTGCATTTTGTTTTTTGGCTCCACCATTGTTTTGTCAGATTAAACATTTTTTAATTGTATTACAATTAAAAACAAATAAAGTCGATGCGGCCGAGAAAGCAGTTCTCATGCATGGTTAAGTAAAGAACATCTTACGGCTGCTTGGAAACAACCACGTCCGGATATAAACAATGTATGGGTGGCCTTTCACCTAAAATGGGTGGTGGACGGGACTTGGTTTGTGATGTGGCATCTTGGCAACAATGAATGGGCGGAGGTTCCACCTAACTATGGGTGGTGGAAGAGGCTTGGCCATGTCATTCAGGTGGCATCTTGGCAACACCAAGTTCATCATCACCATCCAACATCTGTTTTCAATCTTTTAGAGTCAAGAACAGACTGACACTTTTAAGGATTAATTTAGATTATGACTTTATTAATAGACATAATTGCAACATTCATTACTTCACTTTTTATTCGAAGAGTTAAAAAATATGAAAGATATAAATTAGTAAAATGGAGATGACATTTATTTATTAATTAGCAACGATTACATTTTTTATAAAGCTAGCCCAGAAAAGTGACATCTATTTTAAAACATACACGCTTTAATACAGAAAAAACAGTTTTTGACAATTTAAAAAAGTTAAAATACGTTATATTTATACATAAAATAATCTTATGGGAATTGGGGATTGTAAAGAAAGAAATAAAACTTAAACATTATATAGAAATTTACGAGAAGACAAAAAGGATTACATTCTTGCGAACATTCTGTTAAAACATTGCAATTTAATAAATACCTTAAGCTTTCATATGCTTTGAATTGATTTTGATTATTAGTGTTAATATATTTTGCCAACATACATGTACATTAAGATATATCTTAATGTACAAATACACATTAAAGAAGGTTATCGATTTCAAAAGATACACATTGGTCCATTATTTTACAACAACGTTTGTGAGAACAATACATCAACGGTTTAATTAAAACAACGGAGTTCTACGTACTGATAATGCATTAATAAACATTGAACCAAAATTACTTTTACTTTTCAAAGTACAAAATTACCTGACAATAAATAAACATTGGCAAAAATTCTTTTGTTCAAGATGTACTCTGCCAAAACAAACCTTCCCCGATGATGCATATTGATCAACATAAAATATTTGGAGAAAAAAAGATTCAAAGAAATTCACATTGAAACGCGAGACATTTACCAATATAAAACATTCAAACAGAAAACATTTAAAACGAAAACATTCGTCAATATAAAATATTTAAAATTAAAACATTCATCAACATAAACATTTAAAAAGAAAACATTCATCAACATAAAATACTTAAAAATAAAACATTCATCAACATAAAACATTTGAAAATAAAATGTTCATCAACATAAAACATTTAAAAAAAACATTCATCAACATAAAACATTTAAAAAGAAAACATTCGTCAACATAAAACATTTAAAAAGAAAACATTCGTCAACATAAAACATTTAAAAAGAAAACATTCATCAACATAAAACATTTAAAAAGAAAACATTGATCAACATAAAACATTTGAAAAAGAAAACATTCGTCAACATAAAACATTTTAAAAGAAAACATTCATCAACATAAAACATTTAAAAAGAAAACATTCATCAACATAAAACATTTAAAAAGAAAACATTCATCAACATAAAACATTTATAAGAAGAAAATCTTTTTAATGAGAAACGTCCCAAACACAGCCGAGGTTGGCAAAATAATTAAAGTTGTCAAAGGCGACTGGTTTATTGGTGGTGATATATGAAGCCCGGCAAGATTGTGCAGAAGGGGCGGGCCGACCGCTGCCAAAAAAACCGCGGGCATAAATAAGTTGAAGGTGTCAACTCGGTGATTAAGGTTGAACGGTCGAACGTCTTTTTTAAGTTATTCATTAACTCCAAGCTGGACGCGATCACAGCCCTGCTTATGAGATGCTGTTCATTCGAATTCATAATCAACGTCTTTGTCCCGAATTTTTTTTAATGAATATAATAAATAAATAAACAAAAAACTGAAAGATTTTTTTGGTTCAATTAGCAAACAAGAAAGATGTTTTGGCTCAAAAAAAAAATTATTAAGATCGGAATAACAGAACTTTGTTTGAATTATATTAAACTTCTTATATTTGAATCCATTGTAATCTATATTGTATCAACACAAGCATTTAAAAAAATTAAAACCTTGTTGAACTAAACATTACACTGAATGAAAAACATAATGCAATTATGTTTTATCTAGAAACATTGCTTCAGTAACCGCAACATTTAATAGCTATGAAGTCATAAGTTAAAAAGATGGTTTTGAAGTGATTTACACATATGAAAATATTTAATCATTTAGTGTAGCCAATGTGTATTCCATGGGTCGCATATCTCATTAAGATGTACATCAGATTTATGGTTGACCAAACATGCGATTCCAAATATACAGAAAACAGTATTTAAGAAACTCGCAACATTATTAATTTATTATGAAAATCAGAAAATAATTCTAATTAAACATTTCAAAAAATATTTTATGAATAACTTTTTTTAAGTATTTGTGTTGCAGCAAATCTTTGAAACCAGGATTTAGGAATGATATCATCATTTCCTTCAGCTTAAGATCTTGCAACACACTAGAACTTCAACTCAAATATTGCAAATCCAATTTTGAACATTTATCTAATTTTATATACATATTAGGATTAATTACAACACTATTTACAAAATACAAACTTATTTCAGAAATTAAAATCGTTGATACATATTAAAGATAAACATACATGTTAAAATAATCCTCCAAACATAATGAGAGCATATAATTAGAATAGGATTCTAAATAACAATGTCTAACTCAAGTTGACACATCTTTGATTAAGCTAGCCCAAATATGAGATATTTGAATTTAACATGAAACACAACATTACAAACAAATATAGAATAAATAAATATAGATACAGATAGATAAATGTAGATAAAAACAATGTACAGTATATTTGCAAAGATAAAATATTTAATTTAATATTAATGACATGGTTCATATTTTTAACATTAATTTCATCAACAAAATAGAAACAAATAAAGTTTTGAAAAGTGTAACAAAATTTGACAAATGTAACTTTGACAGGAAAAAAATTGTTTATGGTAAAAAATAAACGAAATTAAATAATGTAATGATTGTCAAACATTTTTATTTTACTTCTTAACTTTAATGTTTTTCACGAACTAATTTCCGTTTATTTATTCGTTGTCTAAAAACTAATGAATACAAGATAAAAAAACATTTCTTTAACAGAACACTTTTAGGTTAATGAAAAAATAATCTTAAACGTACATAATGACAAAACAAACTTTGAGGCTAAAAATGTAAGACTTTAAAAATAAAGAACTGTAAAATAGAAATTTATAAACCCATAAATGTTCAATATTTCAACAAATTAAAGACATAAAACAAATCAAGCATCGCAACTATTTCAAACGCCAACAACAACCACATGAAAACAAAAAATGGTTCGTTAAATGCAACAAAAATGCAAAACGAAATTTTATTTCTTTCAAAGAAAACCAAAAAGTTTGACAAAACATTTCATAAAAAAAGAGAAAGAAAAAACGAATTTTAAATATTTTATCAAAGTATCATAAAAATGTGAAATTACGAGAAAAACAAGATAAAAAGTAGCATTTATTTCTTTTCTGTGAAATACGACACTTGAATAAATATTAATCTTTTAATGTCTATTTCCACAATTTAATACAAATAAAAACAACAATAATAAAATGATCTCCACAGGTATTTTTACGACTCTGAAGGGTTAAAAACGTTCTTTTCTTATTGTTTAATGTTGAGAGTAATAGTTAATTATAAATAAAGGTATGCTACGCATCTGTATTAAAATAAAAAATATCAATTAATTGAATGTATTTCGGATTTTATATTGGAAAATAGTTAGGTTTTTATAATTTAAAATATTAAAAATAAGTATATTACACTTGTTTTTTTATACACTTTCAAAATATAAATATTAAAACTATTTACAATCCATTAACGCGAATTAAAATATGAGATATATTTTTCAATTTTTAAGAATATTTGGTTACAAAAAAGTTTCTATGAAGATGAAACCCCAAGACAAGATGTACCCAATGACTTACTCGGACATCTGCTCAAAATCTTTTCCGCTACCCTGCTGCACAGGACACACTTTCTTGTAAACCTTCAATACATTTTCGAAGGTACAGCCAATAAAATATTGAATAAAAACGTATAAACAACTTTTTTGGAAATAAATAATAATGGGAAAAATTAAATAGTAGCTATGATAAGAAAACAAAAATATGATGTAAAAATAAAATCTGGGAAATACCAAAAAATACAGACACTAACATAAAACTAAATGGAAGAAAACAAAAAAAGGGGCAAACTATGGGGGGAAAACAAAAACATAGGCAAGAACAAAAAACATGAAGAGAAATAACTATATGGAAACATAAAATATGAAAATAACAAAAAATATGAAAATAACAAAAAATATAGAGAACACAAATATATAAGTAAGAACGGAATCTACAGGAAAAAACATGAAGGGGAAAATCTGGGAATAAATACAAATATGGAGAAAAATACATAGATATAAGGTCAAATGAAACATTTGAGGAAATAAAATGTGATAACAGCAATATGGAAAAACATGAAAATGTAAGAAAAATACAAGAAATATAAGAGAAACAAAAAAAATAGGAGGAAAAACAAAAATGTGAGAGTAACAAGAAGTAGGAGGGAAATAAACAATTGGTAGGAAAAACAAAAATATGGAGAATAATGTAAGATGAACCTAAAAATGAAGGGGTGGGGGTTGGGGAAGCCAACTAATATAGAAAAAAATAAAGGGAAAATAAAATATGTTTCAGATACAAAACATTTTGGAGAAACAAAAATGAAAAAATATAGAGAACACACAATATAAGAAAAAATAAAAATAAGGGGAAAAACAAAAAAAAATATGGGATGGAGAACCAAAAAAACTAACTAGGCGAAGTCAGATCCAAAGAATCAAGAAGAGAATCGGGCGACAATGTGTTTTGGATTCGAGTCTCGGTTGTAAATCGTGGTCCGAGCAACGTGTTCGAACGACCGACACGAACGGCATTAAGACGGGGATAAATCGACCTCTTAATTGCACGGCTCGCACCAAATAATTACAGCATTAGTATCATTAAATTATTTACTGCAACACTATTTATTAGCGCTTAAACAAGACTCAACTTTAACTAATTGCTACTCCCTTTATTTATCTTGTATAAACAATCCGTTCTAACAAACAACGCTCGGATTTAACAACTTTTTCCCACAAAACTTACATTTAATTTACCAATTTAATCAATAATTATCTATATAAACTATAATCATTAATTCATACAAACTATAACAATTATCTATACAATATATAATTATACTCGTGTAAAACATTTTCTTAAGTATTTGTCTTCAAAACTAAAAAATGATTTGTAGAAATTTTTAAGTAAAATGAATGAGATGAGCTAATAAAACCTCGGAGTTTAAATAAAAACTTGACATAATAGAGAAGAGTAAATTTGAGTTAAACCTTTTAGAAAAGAAAATTGAATCTTTTAAAAACAAACCAAGTCTATAAATTCCCTTCACACCGTTAATACATCACCTTGATTTATTTCAAATGTACGCTAATTTAAATGAATGTAGAAGCGCATGGGAACATAATTATGTCAATCTGCTGTCAGAAAAGCATTTTACACAAAAAAACGAAATAGCAAAGTTATGGTTCATGTATATCATTGCTGTGGATATATTATTTTTATTTTTTAAAACACATGAACATTTATAGATAAGTAAATATAGATGATAATGTGACAATAAATCAGAAGTCGTCTATAATTATAATATACAAATTGTTAGAACTTACCTATTGAGTAAACCATTATTGAAAAATACAGAGTACATTGAGAACTATCTCAAAATATGTAAATTCCATAGAATTAATATAAATAATCAAAGGTTTCAAAACACTTCGATTTTAAAAGAACTTTAAAACAAACGATGCAAATCTTAATTTAAAACGTCATACAAACAATTCACCAAATGACATTAAGTAAAACTTCTACGAAGATATTTCTTTACCTTCATCAAGATATCAATACAATTGTTTGAAAACAACACATTAATCAGTACTTCCAAAAAAGAACTTATTAATAATATTTGCAAAATTTAGAAACATTTAATAAATAAAAATTAAATATGATGTTGGAAACTCCACCAAAATAAAGATGTCAATCTTAGTTAAGGATGTTCATTAAATGTTGAAAACATCTTATTTGTGCATAATTAAACTCTAATCTGAGCTAACTCTAATTAAAAGAAATAAAATTGTTGCAAAGGTTGCTCCATTATTGCAAACCACATCAATTGAATTGTAAAATGTTTTGCATACATTTTTTAGACTAATTTATTCATTATGAGATACATTTTGTTCGTCAGAGTAATTTAAATGATAAATACAGAATAAACATAAAACAAATATGAAATAAATATAAATATAAAGAAAAAAAATAAAATAAATATAAAACACAAAAATTAACGAGAAAAATAATTAGAATAAAAGATTAAGCGCGAAAGGGGGTGGAGGTTGAGGGCATGGCACAAGAATGCCAATGAATGCCAACACCGCATTAATTGTCACCTGAACACGGCAGGCATTTCTAAGGTGATAATTAGCCACTTCATCTCTCTTCACATTATTTCTTCTCCACATACCAGATAAAAACTGTGAATTAATATAAAATATTATTCATATTTCAACACCTTCAACACAACGCGGGCAATATTTTACCACATATAGGTTAAAACTATTGTTGACATTTCTTGTTTACGAAGATACAAACAGGTAAATACAAAAAACAATATACTTAGAAAATAATCAATTTCAGATATTAAGTAGTTATTCGTAAGTGTTAATTATTATTTATGTTTGAATATTTATAAATTGTTTATCTAGAGCTATTCTACATAAACAAATAAATACTTATAAAACATAAATAATGAAAACAACTCAAATATAATTAAAATTGCTTTAATTCTCCTAAAAAAATGAAGTTAAGTAAATTTCGGTCCATAAGTATATATATAGTTGTGATTATTCTTACAAGGGAAAAGATGAGTAATGTGAAAACTGATAAACGAGTCCAATTTCACGTGTCACCAATGTCAACGAAACCCATCCAGACTAAACTATGTGAACGCCCAAGGAATTTAGTAATTCAAATATTTTAAGATAGGGAAACATTTTGAGAACTGACATAGACTAAAGTTTGTAATATAAAGTTGCTTATTGAACAAAGTTTTATCTAAATGAATTCCTATGGCTTAACTTTGACCATTTTATGGATGGCAATAATAAATCACGTAAAGTGGAGTATGACAGTTAAAAAGAGATTTATACACTTGTACTTATGAATGTGAGGCAGAAATGTTTTGATAAATGGCGCACCATTCACTTGTCTGCAGAATAAATGTACTCTCACCGAATTCTCCAAATATAGAAGCCTCGTCTTAACCTTGGCGTTACAACGTTGTGTCGGAAAACATTTGTATTTGCAACTACGCGAAATGAACATTTTATGTTCACCCAAAAATAAACGAATGTTCGCTTTTACGATGAAAAATGTTTAATTTTTGGTCATGGATATTAATGAACTATTTGCACAGGTTTTTAAACTTATTTTTGGAAGTGTGAACGACCAATTCCTAATTTACAGTTTTGGGAAACATTCTAAATTTAAATGAAAAGATTTTTAAATCACATTGTTCTAAAGAAATATTTAAGGATTATAAAACTTTATATGCAATTCATGCTTTTTTATGGTTGAATTAGTGAATATAATAGTTAAGGTTGAAATTTAATTTAGTGGCTTGAAAATGCGAACTTTTTATAATTATTTATAAAAAAAATATTTGTACTTTTGTTCAACCTATTTTGTGTTTAAAATTATTTCTAAATTGTCTATTTGCGAGATCGATTAATTACATAAAATATTGTGATAAATGTTTAAGCATTTTATCAAAACAGTGCTTTCATAATAAATAATCTTAAATTTTGTAACAATTAATTATTTATCCAAACTAAAACACCTAAAAGTGTCGCTTGAATTCTAATGAATCAATTATCTCCCAAATAAGGTTAGCTTTCAATATCCTTCATAAAAATAAAAAAATAGATTTATCACAAAAGAAACAAACGATAATGATATAAAAACTTTAAACATTAGTTAGCAAACAACTTGTTAAAAATGTTCAAATTTTTCCCTCCAAAAAAGAGTGAACTTTTCCCTCCAAAAAAGAGTGGACTTTTCCCTCCAAAAAAAGAGTGAACTTTTCCCTCCAAAAAGTAGAAAATCTCCCACGAAAGCTTAAAAGCCGCAAGAAGCGCGTAAAGCGATGTTGGATGACGAATGGCCTGATGTTATTAGCCTAAAAGCCGTATTTGAGAAATCCCACCGAGGAGGAGGGGGATGTGGGACAAGATGAATTATTCAATCATGTCACCATCACAGTTTCATTATGACGATAAATTAAAACTTCACCTAATGGATTATGCAAACTTTCACTCAAAAATAACTTCATTCCTCTACTTTTTGTTGGGTTAATTGTGTTTATGTTTAAATTCTAATTATTAATTATTTGTGAACTTTTCAAACATATTTAATTTAAAAGGAACAGACAAGGTGGTCAAATTAGCATTTATTTTTCCTTAAATGAAATTCTTTTATATTTGCGACCTTTTTATGTTATTAAAATGTCTTTAAAAACAATTTAACACCTTTAAATGAAAAAAATATAACTTTACTGTGTGACAGCTATATATTAAACCATAAATAATTACGCTGCATATTTAATTAAAGATTGTTAGAAACATTTTTTTAATTTTAATCGTTATAAGAGTTTTATAATTTTGAAGATTAGTGATAACAGCTTTCAAAAAATGTATTTTAAAAAGTGAATTGAATTTAAAATTTTGTTCCTTTACATGTTAATCAATATAGCTTCTTTCAAAAAACAAAAATATTAATTTACATATGATAAAAATTTAAATTACTTACATAACAAAAAACAAATTAGGTTATTTTTATTTCCAAAAAACATTGTTGTGTGACGTCAGAACGAGCCCAACGACAAGCCGAAAATATTAATTCGAGAAAAGGAGAACGAAAGCCGTGAAATTGATTGATTGAGGTGACAGTGAAACCTGTGTAGATGTCGCACAAGTATTTCGAACAAATAGGTGTCGAGTCGGCAATTAGCGCATCCACATAAAAGGCATAATGACATCTTGTCAACGCACCACCTCGTGTTCGATTAATCCAGATAACATCAAATGTGCTTTAATTAATCAAATTATTTGCTTTAATCAAAACAACACATTCACATTTTACACTTCCACTAACGACACAAAACCTACACAAATATTTGCACATTTAATTATTGAAAAAATTAACAAAAAAGAAGTAACTTTTCGTATATTAAAATTTAACCAAAAATCTGGTTAAAAAATGTAGAATTTTAGAAAAGATCGTTTGGAAAAGTTATTAAACACCAACTTGAATTAGTTTAGCTATTATGAGCATTCAAATAGGAGTTACTATACACTTAAATGAACGATGGGGCCAGCAATAACAATGATTTTCTTACGTGAAAAGTTATTAAACATCAACTTGAATTATTTTAGCTATTTATAAGCATTAAAATATGCGTTACTATACAATTATTAGAACAAACACGCGTTATAAATAAATGATGGGGCCAACAATAACAATGATGTTCTTACGTGTAAGTTTGAAAAAAAAGTATCATTGAACAGCATATACGTTTTACTGAAATTTCAAGTTAGTATTAACAATTACCTAAAAAAGAACCACATAATGGTATCGTTGGTAAATCATTAAAGCCTTAGATATTATAAAAGTTGATACTACAGCAGAAAATATAAAACTTAAATATATTCGAAAAATGTAATTAAATATTAATGCAATATTTATTTCGTACCTAAATTTAAAGACGACAAAGTATAGGAGATAAAAATCTTAAATTGAAAAAGCAGATAATTTTGTGTGAAAATACTATCAGCATAAACTAGGATGCAATTGTGCTTTGGACCTCCATTGGATTTAAATAAAAATTAATGGAAAATCCGTCGTTTGAGCCGATGGGGAATTTGTCTCGTAATAAACGTGCATAATGAGTCAAGAGATACAGTCCTCCATAATAACGAGACGCTCGTTCTTTCATTAACCAACTGGTCAAAGACAGCCTTTGTGAGAACACGTCGGATAAAGCACAGCTCTTATGCAATAAATGTCACACACGCAGATAGTATAATAATAATAAAAAGTAGGATTTTTATTGCAAATAACATTAATATTTAATCACATTAAAGTGTTTAGTTTGTTGCAACGAGAAAATATTAATATTACATTACAAATTATAATAAATTTGTATTCAAATTACGATTTATGAATGAAAATTATTAGCCAAATTTATATAATTTAGAAAAACGTTGAAATATATTTTTTCTTAAATTAGAACTAAAAATAATTTCTTTAATGTCAAATAATCTATGCATATTGCCTTTTTAAAAGAATAAGAAATCATGCTAATAAAAATTTAAAAATATTGTTAAATAAAACGGTTTAAATGTAATTTATATGCTCATGAAGATGTAATTGTAGAAGATATAAAACTGTCAAAATAACCATATGAATAACTAAAAACGTATACCAATGTTTCCTGAGGCAATGCAAAACACAATGCAATTAATGTATTTTTAACTTTACTTGAGTAAATGCATTGACAAGAACAAAGCAAAAGAAAGTTAGAAAATTTCACCTAAAATTGGCATGGAAACAACGCCAACAACAATAGAGCCAATAAAAATAATCGAAAGAAACGGTCGATGATACTGTAATTAAGAATATCACTAATAATAATGGTGGAGGTTATGTGACAATAATAATGAAATAATCATTCCGTTGACATCCCCAACGCCTAATTAGACTGCATCAATCAACGAAACAGAGATCAACACGTTGACAACATTTCAAAGCGATGAAAAAGGCAACAGTGAAGTTCCAGATCTCCAAACTTTGTATTAAACAAATAATTGTTTTTATTTAGTATACTTCGATTTTTAAAGTTCGAGGATAATGCAGCGAAATAAATAAAACAATAATTAAAAAGACAAATTGAAAATCTAAATAGAATTTGAAAAAAAGTTTAGGACAGGTGCAATGTCTGATAAAACAGTTTAACTCTATATGCAATTTCATGAATAAAATATACTTTTTATCTTCAAATGACAAACTCGAAGTCAACTTTTACTCCCATTTCATTTTCACTTTTGGAACATTAAATATGCAGGATAAATTATCAATTTTTTAATTGTCAATTGAAGATATACCTTCGGTCTAAAACATTTTCTATCAAAACATTTCTGGTATTAAATTAAAATCAATTAAATTGAATTAAATTAAATCGAAGTAGGATTGCGGAGCTCCAATAATCTTCTTAACTTAATTTAAGGCAAAGATTATACTTGGGTCGCATAATCTTTAGATTTATGAACACTCAATCCGTGTGCATTTATGGATTAGTCAGAAAAAGTACTTCCATTTATTTATTGATACAACTTTATCCTTTCTTGGTATAAATACTCTAGTGTTTCCTTTTATTGCATTTTCTTTATAAGCTATATAATTAAAATAATTTTATTTTAGTAAATTAAACCTAAATATGAATAAACTCAATGCAAACATGCACAACGATGGACACACCGACAAATAATCTGTGAGTAGAAGTGCAGAAAATAATTGATTCGAATGAAAGAATTGCAAATAAGTTGACCAAAGAAACGACGATCGAGTGTTGTAGTTGTTCTAATTAATTGTTCACTTGTCCACCATCAACACGGCCATTAGTCACCATTAGCACTATCGACAACACCATCGCTAGTTGGCGAATGGACTCCCCACGGGGTGACGTTTGCACAAATTCTACTCAAATTATTTACGCGGCAATCATTTCAATGTTTACCCTGCAGGAACATTAAAAAAATTAAGTGTTGCATATTTTAAAAAAAAATATAATTGTAATTTATATTAACCATATAAAACATAATTTTTTATAAAGTTATTCAGATTTGTTGGGATCACTGACTTACAAATTCACTCTCGAGTATGTGTATGTCGACATAAATGATGTAGATAAACATGTACACTTGTACACAACTGTACATGCACATATGTGTTATCAACCAACATGATTTCACATCTCCAAACCAGTTCGTCTCGGGGCTTTATTTATTTACACCGAAGAGACAATAAAAATAACATTTCAATACAAGTTTTATACAATTAAAAATGTTGTCTGTGACAGATTCGAATCTATTAGATGTTTATTCTTGCAATGATTATTTTGTCTAACTAATTTTCTGAATATATTATCCACTTTTTATATCATTTTAGACTAAACACATTTTTATATTATTCAAAATAAAATATATTTTAAAGATTTTTCTATTCAAGTTTGACAATATATATTTTGATAACTAATTTTTTCCCCATATCATACTTAATTTAAACTATTTTTTTTATTATTATATAATATTATACAGCACATTAGCTACAATGGCAAAGAGCGCTGTTCTGTGTGATTTACAATTGGGTGATGTTGGGGTTG
>JARUHE010328458.1:0-11029 GCA_031471125.1 Archaeomysis grebnitzkii | reverse complement strand
AAAGGAAAATAAGTGTAATCAAACGTCTATTCAACACTCACTCAATGATATTTACAATGTTTATCATATCCATGTGATGTCATGCGCAGATCTGACTAAAAAAAATTTCGATGCGTCTACCTGGTAAGTTATTTTATCATGGTCACACCCTACTTTATTCTAGCATATAGACAGTTTGTAGAGGAATTTCATTGTAAACCAAACAAAAATGTAATGTGTTTTGAGCAAACATGATAGGTCTAATGTATTTTGAACTAGAATATTAACAACTACATAAATAATTTGAAACTATTCATTGAATTTTTTTCATCTAGAAATAATTTAGCAGGTAATATAAAACATCTAGAAAATAAGCCATCATCTAGATGACAAATTCTATCAGCTAGGCTTAGTAAAAAACATCTAGATCTAGCTGAAAAACAGCTAGAGTGGCAGCCCTGCTGACAATAATTACAGCTTTCATGTAACTGTTCTGTGAACATTTTTGATGTGATATGCATCTATCACACGGAGTAAGCTTAGCAAACATCGCCTCATTTAAATTCGCAATGACAGTTTGGATTGGAATTGTATGAATGCGAATGCGAGATGCTTATGTAAAAATAATACTGTACATTCAACAAAATATGTTGTGTTAAGAAGTCTAATCTATCGTGATTTTACTAAACTATACTTGTTATACTCATATATGATTGAGTTACACAATAGTTATCGAATTGCTTACATAGAAATTTGATTACTTAAAACTTCATATTTTTGATCTATCTATATTCTATAATGTAACTGGTCGGCAACTCGTATAAAACACTTGTACTACTTCTCGAGTTTTATAAATTGCCTAATGTAGGCCTATATTTACCAAAACATAATTTTACGACACAAATGTTTAGAGAAAACAATTTTAAAAATATACCAAATCGAAAGCAATTGTTATAATTTACTATATTTTAAATAAGCATATGAAGTACAATTTGAAATAAATCTAACTTTATTAAAAATTAAACTATAACAACTTCGCTTTTGTTTTAGTGAAATGTTGAAATAATCAATTAATCTGTGTTTTATATTGTTTATAAAAAAAACTAATTATGTTCTAAATAGTTTTATAGTAAAAATTAGCTTTTTCAGAAATGTCAATTTATCGAAATGTTTTCTGCAAAATATCATTTTATCGAAATTGGTTCCTCCGAAACATCATTTTGTCGAAATTGCATTCAGAGAATTTTTCAAAGAATTACATTTCGACAAAATGATATTTCGGAGGAATCAGTTTCGACAAATTGATAATGCCCCATAGCAACGTTAAATCTCGGAGGCATGTAAGTGGGAGGAGTTAAGTGTCAAAATGGTGGCAGCCACCTATAGGATACGTGACTCCCTCCTTGATACTTACGTATTAGTCCTGTAGTAAATTGACGGGAGAATTAATTTGTCAAACTAGTAGTAACCATGTGGTGAGTAATCTGTTGCATTTCTTATGTTGCTAGCCACGTGACAGATTCACGTTATCTCCACGTGGTGAATAATCTGTTGCATTTCTTATGTTGCTAGTCACGTGACAGATTCACGTTATCTCCACGTGGTGAATAATCTGTTGCATTTCACGTGAAATTATTTCCTTCCTTTTTGGGGTTGGTGAGGGTGAAGAGGAGAAGAACTCATCTAAACGATCACATCTATTACATACGTTGGTTATAATTAAAATTACAAAAACATTTTTTTTCAATTTAAAAGTTACTTGGTTTATAATTTTTTTCAATCAAATAACGTTTTAACAATTTTGACAGTTGCATAAATGGATATTTTCAACGATACCGTATATACAAAGTGATAACGTCGATCCATTTTGAAACAAATAAACGAATAAGTACAAGAACTATAGTAAATAATAGCATTAGGTAAATTTAATTTTAATTTACAGCAATAAACATAGCCACAAAGTATTTACAAACGGGACAAACGGGAACGTAAACTAGAAATATAAAACCATCATTATGATGTAAAATATGTCTTCATTAACTAAAAATGTTTAGTTAAAAAAATAGGTGAAAGTAAATTAGAATCTCACTTGATATCAAGACTATTTTCCAAGAAGGTTACAAATCTAAACCAATGATAGATATCATATCTATAAATCTTATGCCTTTCAAAATATTACAAATAATTCCCCGAAAAGGGGAACTCGTATAAAGAAAATAAATCTATAAAAACTCTTCTCATTCAAGACTTCGCATGAACAATCTTTGACTTCCCTGTCTACTGAGTGATCAACGACAGGGTTTATAATTGACGTTTCTGTCTACTGAAGAGCTGACGAGAGATCTCATCATTGATTCCCTGTCTACTGAGCGATCAACGACAGGGTTTGTCATTGACATTTTTGTCTATTGAGGAACTAAAGACAGGATTCATCATTGACTTTCCTGTCTACTGAAGAGCTAACGACAGGATTCATCATTGACGTCTCTGTCTACTGAGCATCTCTCCGTCGTTTTGGCTGACAGAACAACTGGCAGGAGAGTGCGACCGATTAACGGAGCAGTTGGAGCAGCTCTTTTGAGTCACGAGAAAAGTGGGGCGCCCGCGCTCGTACTTGGAAGTACAATATGAGCACAAGACATCCGCCGGTCGAGACTCCGTGGAGGAAAGAGGGTTTTCGGTGACGCCGGAGCGCGACGCCACGTCAGGCAATCAAGTGAGCGGACTCTTGCCATTGAAGTTGTAGATGTTGGATCCATAGACCGTGTCGGCGACGGCGATCTCCTCCTCCTCCTGCTTCTTCCGAATAGGCTTTGTGGAGCCCTTGCACTTGAAGATGAACTGCAGCTCCTTCCGCAACACGTACACCAGCGGCTCCTGGAATTAAGTTTTTGTCAAGGTCGGTTTTCTAAATATGATTTTTATAAATATTTCTCTGGCTAAGGTTTTATTATCAATATTCTTTGCATAAAAAGTCGTTCCAGATTAATTCTAGGTTTTTAATTAAATATATAATTTTTAATTCAATTATACGACAGCTAAGCCTTAACAGTATTACGAACAAACTAGCGATAGTGACGAACACAAATTATAGATAAAATATTTTATGACAAGATGGCTAACTTGGAATTAGTTTTGTGTGGAACTGTAAGTGTGGGAAATTGTATTCTATTACGGATTATTTTGTCTAATTAATTAATGAGTTGTTATTGTAAGTTGTATACATCTGAAACCCGTTTAAGGTGAGGATACAGACCCACACATGTCTACCTTATTTGAGAGAGAACCTTGCCTGATAGGTTTAGTCATCCTTCATTTTACTGTATCTTCTTTACTATCCGCGTTCAGTGATATAAAACTGTTAATGCTTGGCTACTTTATAGTTTAAAGAAGCCTTACATCGCTGATTTTACAACATTACGATACCATTGATAGCATGAAACAATACTAAACAAAAGCAAAATAATTTGTTAATTAACCAGAGTACATATTTATAAATATATACATATATGAGGCCAAGTTAAATAAAGTAGATTCAATTTAATTCAATAGTACCTTTTTAGAAATAACCTTATTCTTGCATTACCACATCATTATTTTTATTATAGAAAACTATAAAAATTGTAATGGGGTGACTAATTTATAGCTTATATTTTATACGACTGTTGCTAGCCTTATACAAATATCACTTTGTATGAGTGTACCTTATACGACGTTCAACTGCATCTTCATTTTATATAGCAAACCAGAAGGCTTCTTCATAGTTTTGAACAAATATTAAAATAAATGAATAATAAGTATATAACAAATTATAAACAGTATGGACATAATAAATAGCAAGGAAATCACAAATAACAAAAAAATAATGAATAACAAATAAATGATACATAATAAAGAAATAATAAATTACAAATAAATAATAAATAACAAAGAAATAACAAACAATAAAGAAATAATAAACAACAAAAAAATAACCGATAACAAAGAGATAATAAATAACAAAGAAATAATAAATAAGAAAGAAATAATAAACAATAAATAAATAATAAACAACACCAAAATAACAAAGAAATAATAAATAACAAATAAATAATATACAACAAACTAATAAATAAGAAAGAAATAATAAATAAAAAAGAAATAAACAACAAAAACTAAATAACAAATAACATATAAATAATAAATAACAAAGAAATAATAAACAACAAAAAATTAACAAATAACAAAGAAATAATAAAGAACAAAGAAATAACAAATAACAAATAAAAAAAACAACAACAACATAACAAATAACTAAGAAGTAACACATAACAAATAAATAACAAACAATAAACAAATAACAAATAAATAATAACTAACAAAAAATAATAAACAATAACAAATAAATAATAAATAACAAATAAATGATAAATAACAGATAAATAATAAATAATAAAAATTAACAAATAACAAATAAACAATAAACAACAAAAATAGTAAACAATAACAAATTACAAATAACAAAAAAATAATAAACAATAACAAATAACAAAGAAATAACAAATAACAAATAACAAAGAAATAATAAATAACAAAGAAATAATAAACTACAAAAAATAACAAATAACAAAGAAATAATAAATAACCAAGAAATAACAAATAACAAATAAATAAAAAAACAACAACAAAATAACAAATAATTAAGAAGTAACAAACAACAAATAAATAATAAACAATAAACAAATAACAAATAACAAATAAACAATAAACAAATAACAAACAAATAATAAACAATAAACAAATAACAAAAAATAATAAACAATAACAAATAACAAATAAATAATAAATAACAGATAAATAATAAATAATAAATAATAAAAAAAATAACAAATAAACAATAAACAAAAAAAAGTAAACAATAACAAATAACAAATAACAAATAACAAAACAATAATAAACAATAAAAAATAACAAATACATAATAAATAACAAAGAAATAACAAAGAAAGAACAAAGAAAGAACAAATAATAAATAACAAAGAAATAATATACAACAACAAAATAATAAATAACAAATAAATAATAAACAATACAAAAATAACAAACAACAAATAAATAATAAATAACAAATAAATAATAAACAATATAAAAATAACAAACAACAAATAAATATTAAATAACAAAGAAATAATAAACAACAACAAAATAATAAACAGCAACAAAATAACAAATAACAAAGAAATAATAAACAATAACAAATAACAAAAAAATAATATACAACAACAAAATAATAAATAACAAATAAATAATGAACAATACAAAAATAACAAACAACAAATAAATAATAAATAAAAAATAAATAATAACAATACAAAAATAACAAACAACAAATAAATAATAAATAACAAATAAATAATAAACAATACAAAAATAACAAACAACAAATAAATAATAAATAAAAAATAAATAATAAACAATAAAGAAATAACAAAAAACAAAGAAATAATAAAAAAATAACAAATAACAAAGAAATAATAAAAAATAACAAATAACAAAGAAAAAATAACAAATAACAAAGAAATAATAAAAAATAACAAATAACAAAGAAATAATAAACAAATAACAAATAACAAATAAATAACAAATAACAAAGAAATAATAAACAAATAACAAAGAAATAATAAACAAATAATAAATAAATAACAAATAACAAATAACAAAGAAATAATAACAAATAAAAAATAACAAATGCATAAATGAAATACCTGTTCTTCTGAAGCGATGTCTCGACACTCGGCAAAGAATTCACAGAAAGCGACCACCAAAGCCAACGCCATTCCCGCCAAAAGAACAACAAAAACCCCGCCAACGTTCGACAGATCCAACTCATTAGCCATACCACTCGCACTCGACTCTTCCTGCAAGACAATACAAATGAGGAATAAGAGAACAGTTGAAGAGAAGAACAAGAAGATAAACAGAAGAACAAGTTAGAAGAAAAGAGGAAGAAAACAAGAGAATGAGAAGAATAAAATAAGAAGAAGAACAAGTGAAATGGAGAAGTGAAGAATAAAGACAAGTTAGAAGAAGAGAAGAATACAAGAAGAGAAGGAGAAGAAGAAAATAAGCGGATGAAGAAGAGAAGGAGAAGGACAAGTGAGATGGTTTAGAGAACAATAAGGACACATGAGAAAGGGAAGAGAAGCACAAGTGTGAAGGAGACATGAATAACAAAATAGGTCAAGTGAGGTAGAACAAGAAGAGAAAAGTTTATTTGAATGGGAGAAGTCGCTTAGTCATTTCACTCCTCCATTCCTATTTGTGTTTGTAAGTGACTATAACCTTAATTTATTAATCAAATTTAACGTTAATAAAACATTTCATGAGTTTTAATTTTAATGAAAATATCTCAAAAGTGAATGAGCTTAATTAGGTAACTCTTCACCTATCACAAAATAATAAGGTCATATACATTACAAATTTCAACGTAGATCTTATGAGGAGGGAGAAGACTTCATATAATATTTGAAGTTTTTTTATATACGTTCATGTTTTGGTGTTCATTCACTTCAAGTTGTTTTTATTAAAAAGAAATTATATTTTTATCAGCATTAAAGTTAATTAAAAAACATTTAGTTTGGTATTTATAATGGAAAAAGGATATACAAATATTTTGTTCGATCAAATTATTTAAACATAACAATTTTTTTTCATTACCAGAATTTATTTCCGCAGATAAACTAAACTAATGAGTTCTTGTAAAACTAAAATGTATGAAAAATACTTCAATTCAGACCAATCTGGATCGATTCAGACAGGACATATTTTTATTATTTTAAGAACCAATACTGTAAAATAAGAGATTAAATAATAATCTAGTTTTAGTTAACAAAGGCTTAGAAAAGAAAAGAAAACCAAAGATTAGAAAATAATCTCCAAAATTAATTAATCTTAAAAAATTGAAATTTTCTCCAAACAAAAAAAATAATTACTTACCTGTATGATCACCCAATAAACAATTCTTGTCCGTAATTCAGATTTAAAAATAAATCGTAAATTTATTTTTGTTTTAATATTTTACAAAATTAGTAAAACTATTTTTGAAACTAATTCTTATATTTTTTAGGTGAATATTGGATGATATCGTGTTTTCCTTTTTGTAAACCAATTTGTTAAACTTCGAATCAATGATAATACATATTTATCATTGTTATTGTAATTCAGGTTATATTTAAGTTGAAGTAAACTGTGTAGATTTATGGTAACTTGAAATCTTTATTTCTTACACACGTAAAATTGTAAACTTTAAAAAAAATGATAAAACTTCAGTTTTAACATCTAATAATATGGTATCCATTAAAATCCGTTAGAGTATGAAAGGTCAAAATAATGAATCAACTGCCCCAATAATATTAATCGTTTGTACGAAAGTATTATTAAGATATATAAAAGGATTTGGATTTGTTTAATTCAAAAAAGAAACAAATAAATTTAGTTTCAATCTTAATCAAAATACTCCTGGAAAGGAAGTGAATTTATTTCACCACAATCTGAATAGGTTTTCGCAAACTAGAAGTCACTTTTTCTAAAATTAAAATATTGACGTATTGAATAATATGCAACTTTAATAAGATTTGATTCTGTTAATCAAATACATTTTTCTACACATGTTAGGGTAATCAGAGTATCGGACAACTGTCGGATAAGAAATTACACTTATAAATCAATAACTAGAAAATATTTTGTAATGAAATATATTAAATATTGTAAATCAAACATTTATACGTGATTTTATATAAGTTTTATACACAAAATTACATTTACAATTATAAAAATTAAATGATCCAATAATGGAAAAATTATTCCCATAAAGAAACAAAAATACATTGAAACCTTATTAAATAAATACATTATATTGAAGTATCTGGCACCATTTTTGTGGCGTTGTGTGGCAACTCATTGTCTAAAACATTCCATTGAAATGTTCAAGTTGAGCATCTATACGTCTTTGATCTATGGTTTTACTATATACAAAAATAACACATTTATAAGTTTTTGTTCAATTTTACAGAGCTCAACTCAGACAGCTTTTCTAAACTCAAAGATCTTCATGGCCGAGTGTGTCAAATTCTGAAAACTTTCTTTAACAAAAATTGTCCTCAACATTTATTTTTTACTTTTTTCCAAACCATATATCTTAAATATTGTGCTTATTGAACTTGGCATCAGTTTTGTAATGATAAACTTAGTTTCATTCATTCATTCATATACACATACCCACACAAACATATTTGATATGAAAACAATACCTTCAATACAAAAATTATACTTTGATCATTTGAATAGAGTTTAAATCCATACACGATTATCAACTTCCAATTTTTTGCTATAATAATAATATTGAAGTTTATGTTTTTTTTAAACAATTGTCAAATGTACAGTATATATATGACATCAAATCACCGTTGAACCCCTAATTCAGCAGTAGAACCAAACATAAAACATTTTTCCCTTTAAACCTCTTTTATTTTTCTTGTTAGTTATTCTTAAATAATGATATAATCATGAACAAATAATAATTTATTATTCTAGCAAAGATAGAGCTGGTTTGAAAAGTTAACTTATTTTATTTTACTATGCAAAACTGTGATGCAATTTTTGCAAATACTATTCCTTAAAACGTTCATAAAAATGTTGCTAAGTTTTAATTAACCAATAAATATGTAGAAAATAAAAGATTTTTTTTCAATTATTAGTTGTGAACATTTTTCTCTTTTGTGGTCCGAGGACGAGGGAATTCCTTCTTTAAATATATGTTTTTACTTCTTGTAAGCTTTTGAATCTATATACATTACGTTTCTTACACACAAAAACTTTTGAATGGTTAAATATTTTTATCTATTAACCTTGCATACTAATATAATTTTCTTTTCATATAGGGCTAATCTAAAATTTATTTGAATCAATCAAAATCCTATATCTTAAGAAACGTGAGATGAGATTGTAAAAAGGATTTACTACTTATAAACATAAGAAATGCTTATCAAAAAGCTATATATTGTCAACCTAATTGGAGAAAAAATCATCTAATTCTAAAAATGCGTTAGTTTCAAACCAATCCAACACGCTTTGTTAATTAATCAAATGTGAGCAAATCATCAAACCAATCCAAAACGCTTTCTTAATTAATCAAATGTCAGAAAATCATCAAACCAACTGATTGAAGTGTGTCACAATACCTTACAACGACCACCACCTCTTTTTTGCCTCCACCATTTCTCTTTGTTAATATATAGACGACCTTCTTCTTGTAGTTCTAACATGGCTACATCAAGGTGGTTCTTGTAGGGAGAATCTGTCTTTAAAAAGAACTCTTATCAATCTTTCACGTTTAGCACTTTTAAATTATTAACGACATTCCTGGTTATTTGGCAAACAGTCAATAATGTATTACAGGCAAAATAATCAAAAAGCTAGAAAAGATTAACAAAAGAGATCTTGAAAATTTCCCTCTATATAACAAGCGAAAAACACATAGTTAATTCAATGCCTTTTAATATAATGCTTACACCTAAATATTATACCAGCATTATAAATCCACAGACACTTGTAATATTATTATCTTATTATAGTCAATATTAAATAGCTAGCTAACTGTTTTCTTATAATTAGATACAGTTAATTTATTCTCACATACAGTTTTGAAAGTGAAACTAGGGAGAATCTATTTTTCCTTTCAAGAAACACAAGGACGTTAATATCTTGAATATATAAAAAATCTTTATCAAACCGAAGATACATCTTCATTAATTAGACATACTTTTACAGTATACATATTTTTTCTATTTGTAAATGAATATTTAAAAAAATGGAAAAATAGTTTTCACTTTTTATTCTTATAAAAACATACGGTGAGTTAAGTAGTTAAAATATTTTTTAAACTTAAAGTTACCTAAAAGTAGTTAAAATACTTTTTAAAACTTACTGTTACCTAAAAGTAGTTAAAATATTTTTCAAACATACAGTTACCTAAAAGTAGTTAAAATATTTTTCAAACTTACAGTTACCTAAAAGTAGTTAAAATACTTTTTAAAACTTACTGTTACCTAAAAGTAGTTAAAATATTTTTCAAACTTACAGTTACCTAAAAGTAGTTAAAATATTTTTTAAACTTACTGTTGCCTAAAAGGCAAACATTAAGATAATATTCAAAACAATACAACATAAAGTACTCAAATGTTTACATGCACAGCTTATCCTCGCACCAAAGGAAGAGAAAGTAGAAAAAAATATTTTTCTTACTTCACGAGTCTTACATCTGCCAGCTCCTCTTTTGGTCTTCCACCATTTTCTTTTTAGGAGATGGATAGACGAGGTCTCTTGTAGGCTGAGGATTATGCTGCTTAAGGAATTGGTGTATGGCGATCCTATTTAAGAGGTTGGGGTTAGTGGTTAAAGTGTTAGTAGGACTCTTAAAAAAACAAATATCCTTAGCACGTTAGTCGTTAAAGTGTTAGTAGGACTCTTACAATATTGAAAAGACCTTAACACCCTAGTGGTTAAAACGTTAGCAGGACTTTTAAAAAAGTTAAGACTTAGTGGTTAAAACGTTAATAGAACTATTAAAAATTAAAAGGGACTTAAATGTTAGTGGCTAAAGCATTAAAAAGATTCTTAAAAAAATAAAATAAAAAAATAGGATTCTTAAGGATTCATAAAATTATTTGAATTTTTACGTTCTTTCTTAGGGTTAAAATGATATGATAGACGCTTTAAAATACTCATTTACAAAAAGAGAACCATTGTAAAGAAATAATTCGTCGTGTAATATATTTCAACAAGTGCTGCCTTTTACTAATTAAAAAGTTTTATTTTAGTAAAAAATAACCTAACTGTTGATTTAACATATACTAGTTTTACAAACCATGTCTCAACAATTTAAGAGATTTCATTTTCTACTTTAAGAACAATACAATTATTACAATACAACAAAATACCTCACGGACATAAGTTTTAGTTAAACATAGATTGTTAAGAGAAACCCTATAAACAAGTAAATATAAATTTATAT